>JAWRVF010000771.1:0-173166 GCA_036785485.1 Physcomitrellopsis africana
TCATTGAAGATTTCCTGGACAATAACATCTCTTGGCTTTTAAATGACGCTTTTTATCAACAATAAAAGACCAATATAAAAAGGGAAGAGCCACGCCAAGACCTGCACTTGTATTTTCCTAGGATAGAATAGATCTTACTAGAAGCTTATTAGTTATCATGTCAAATCTTTGCATTTCAAGGGAATTGTAGGAACAAGAGTCAAAAGACTCTTCTAGCATATAAGCGGCTCGGGAATCATTACAACTTTCACAATCTGCTAGGTTTGAAGAACATGGATAAGATGAAGAAGGAGTATCCCAACGTCAAGTAAGGCCACCACGCTTGGAGTCTTTGGAGATACGGCCTCATCACAAAAATCTTGATTCAAATATCTGAGCTTTGGTAATACTCCTCGAAGTTGGAAGGGTGATTCCAAGTCGACCAGAAATTATGTTTGGAGGATGTTTTGAAAGTCGCAACAAAGAACAAATTCTTGGATGGGATGTTGGTCTAACAGAGGTTATATTTGAAGGTCATCAATGCCATCTCAAGGGCCCTGTTGAATCGATAACTAATACACAAAAGACGGAATATATTACTTCTCTATTCCGACAAATTCTAAAATTTTTACGCATATGATTTGATTATCAAATTGCTTTGACTCCTCGTGAAACTCGTCGCCAGAAGGGAAGATGATGTCACGGACATACTTAAGCCACTACTAAAACTTTCGGTAGTCTTCTAAAACCTTATATATTTTTTGAAAATCTTTTAAAATCTTCTAGAATCTTCTAGAATCTTCCTCAAACTTCTAGAATATTCCAAGATACTCTTAGGATCCTCTAGAATCTTCTTCAACCTTCCAAGATCCTCCGTAGATTTTTTAGAGTCTTCCAAAATCTTTCTCAAGATTCTAGAATATTTTAAGATATTCTTAGAAGGTCCAATAGGACATAAGGCCTCATAGTATAAATAAGAGGCAAGACTGAGGAGCACCTCAGTCTTGCCAATACAAGTCTTGGAGTAATCCAGAGTGTTGCCTTGTTCTTGATATTAATCCAGTTTCTTATTCTTGATCTAGTTCTTGTTCTTGTCCATCCAGTTTTTTGTTCTTGAAGTTATTCTAGTTCTGATTTCTTCTCCTTAATTCTTTCCTAACCTACTAATTTGCATCCTTGACAACACGTGTCTAATTTGTAAGACACCTATCAAACTTGTAAGACAAGTTTTTCACATGTGTACCACGTACTTGGCTTATTCCATAAGCTACCAATATATACAATACATGGCTAGCTTGTTCCACAAGCTATCAGTATGTACAACTTGTGGCTAGCTTGTTGATTAAGTTTTTAACCTACTAATCACCTATAGACATGTATAAAGGTGATTCTATATTTATGAAGCTTCTAAGAAGCTTTTTTAAGATATTATCAAATTAATTTATTTTACCTACTTCTATTTGTCTATATTATTTAGATAATTATTAGAATAAATCTTATATCTATGATATTATTCCCCCTTCTAGAGACGAGTTCCATGAAGAGCGGTGATTATATGTTGAGGAAGTCCAAGATACATCGAATTGTGCTTGTCATGTACTCTGATCTTTATTCCCTTTAAAGGTAGTTGATAGGTCCTTTCAGCCATCAATAATATCCCATACTAGGGCGAGAAGATCACCTTGTTATTTGATCATTATTGAGGCCTTCATAACTTCTTTCAAAGAAAACATTACGGATACTATCAGGAATAGTTTCTACCTCTAAAAGTATCACCAAGCATCAGGAGTCTCTTCCAAGGTTGTGTTACCAAACATGTTGTATTTTGCCATCAATCCAAAGAAAGACATGTCGTTCTTGAGGGTCTTTATTTCTATTCTATCATCTTAAAGGTTGTCATAGTCATAATATCTTGTCCGGTAAATCAACAAACGATGGTTCTTGAAGTGAATTCGCTGGTTGTTGAACTTCCATCTCTTTAGTACAAACAAATCCAAGGAAACAATAATGATACAAGGTAGGATGAAACATGTATAGAACTTGCTTTGATTTATAATAAAGATTTTTTTGATTCTTTATCTTGGTTTTGATGGATGTTGTCGATGAAATGCATTGATTTTTGTTGATGTATTTGTTAGATTCCTGGATGGCTTCTATGTGTGTTCACTTATATTATATCCGTGCTAATGCACAAGATATTGCAGTCGATTTTGGCACCGCTTTGAATCTAAAATCTCGTCGCCTTGAATTCTTCATTGTTATCCATTACTACAAGAGGCGGTGGCATTTGTCTTCTTTCTTATATATCCATTATTTTGTATAGCTCAAGTAGTGATATATGGAATACATGATGGATCTTCATAGATTTTGGTAGGTATAATCAATAAGCAATTGGATTGATTTGTTCACAAATTGAAAAAGGTCCAAGCCTACAATAATCCAATTTGTTGCAAGGACGGATAGTCTTGATATTACGACAAAGTAATCATATCTTATTGCCCACATAGAATTGAGATTGTTCCTTGCGATAGACATCTATATTGATTTTTTGTCGTTCTTGAGCTTTTTTTAATTATGCCTTCATTGTTACATGTAACTCTAACAAATAATTTGCCAAATCTTTTGCACTAAGATTATCACCTTTTGAAAAGTCAAAAGTATTAAGTCGTGGATGATAACCATAATTTGTAAAGAATGGAGTTTATTAAGTAGAAGAATATATCAAATTATTATAAGAAAACTCTACTAATGGCAAAAATATTGTCCAATCATCTTGATGGTAGTTGATAGTATATCTCAAATATTGCTCCAAAACTTAATTTACTTGTTCCGTTTGTCCATCAATTTGAGGGTGGAAAGCTGAAGATAATTTTATATCTATCTTCAATATTTTAAAAAGATTCTTCTAAAACCTTGATATAAATTGTATTCCTCAGTCTGATATAATATCCCTTGGTAGTCTATGATAGCGATAGATATTATCGAGGAAGAATTTAGCTATTTCTTCACTTGTAATAGATTTTGTATATAATACAAAATATGCCATCTTGGTAAAATAATCTACAATTATGAATATAAAGTCATATGAACTTGACTTTGAAAGATCCATAATAAAATCTATAAAAATAGAAGACCAAGGTTGTTTTGGTATAGGTAATGGTAGGAGAAGTCCATAAGGTTGATAACGAGGAGTTTTTGATCTTGAATAAATGTCACACGAATGTACAAACTCTTTAACAGCCTTCTACATCTAAGACCACCAAAAATCTCTTGATATTAGTTCCAAAGTCTTATTATATCCAAAATGTTCTACTATAGAGAGGTTGTGACGAGCTTCTAATGCACATAGCCATGCAATGCCTTTTGGAATATATATGCATCCTTTGAAATAGAGAAAATTGTTCTTGAACTCAAACTTGGAAGTATCATGAGACTTAGATGAATTATTCTTAATCTCATGGACAAGAAGATCTGAAGACATACTGGACTGGATTTGCTTGATAAAAGTAGAATCAATAATTAATGTTGATTTCATTGCTCGAAGATGAAATTGCTTTGGCTTCAAGAGGATCATTCTTTATTCATCAAAAGCTAAATCTCCTTCTCTTGGTATAAGATAAGAACATTTAGAAAGGGCATTGGACAAACCTTATTGTTTTCCTAGCTGATATGTGATAATAAACTTGAATCTTGACAAAGATATGCTCCAATGAGCCTGATAACAATTCAATACGCATGCGGACATGAAATACTTGAGTTTCTTGTGGTCCATATACATGATGTCATATGACGTGGTCTTCTATCTGGGAATACATTGAATACCTAACTGTAGAGAGTTTACTTGAAATTTGATGGTAAAATTTCAACAAGTGATTTATCCTTAATAAAAAGAACAAATAATATAATATTCTTATAAAAGAAAAGTTATGTATATAAACCTTCTTATATTCAAGCAAGTTTATACAAAAAGGGTTCAAATTTCCACAAAAACCCTTCAAAACTTTGTTCACCTACAAGGACTTATTTCTTATTGAATTTTAGAATTCAATAATTCTTAATCCAACTATTAAGTTTCTATAAAATTTAGTTCAAAGTATAGAAAATCTTCTTAAGTTTCACTACAAAAAAGAATCAACCATAAATTCATTTCCAATCGTCTGATATCTCAAAACTCCTAGCAGATACTTAAAACCCTAGCTCAGAGACACCCGAGCACTATTTTTCTTATATCTCACAAATCCAAAATTTTAATGCCACAAAAGTTTTTTATATAGTCTTTTGACATAAACATATACACTTCTAAAAATTTTGAGCCAAAAATCTATCAAATTGCCTAAGATATAGCTCAAAATGTAACCACTATGTAAGCATGTCACTTACTGCCCTTAAGTTTATAAGCACTAACTTCAACTCCCAATATCTCCTTCACCTTAGCTTGAATTTCTTCAAGTCATAAATGAAAAGTATAGTCGTGAAAGTGCTCTCTCCAACTCCAATCGCTGATCCTTAATTGCTCTTTGTATGCGTGAGTTATATCCAAAAGAGTGACAAAAGGTCCAAAATTGACACCTTAACTTTGAATGCCTACAACTTCTTCATAAAAAATGCAAATCACACAAAATTTGTACCTAAACCAGATCCAAAAAATCTTAAATCCCGCCTAGCCTCCTCATGTTCAATTCCTTCGAAAAATAAACTTAACTCTCACAACTCAAGAAGCCTTGAAGTCCATTGGGCATGATTTTTGGCCAATTAGAATAGAGATTTCTATCATCCACCTCTTTTCATCCACATAGATGGCCAAACTACCCTTTTTACACTAAAGACCCTTTTCTAACCTTTCTTCTTATAAGATTTACATACTTGGTGCTTTAAGCACCAAATAAAAGAAGTAAATAAGATCTTAAGGATCACCAATGTCTAACAAAGGTGATTTAAGATATACAAAAGTTACTATCAATATAAAATCAACCTCAAAATTACTATCAAAAAAAGAATCAAGGTTGTATAAACCTTAATAATAATCTTTTTATTAGATCTCTTCTAAACGAGCAACCTAACTCCATCTTATAATCAATAAAAGTCCACTGATATGGCTCTCAATTAATTATGTAATAAATTATATATTAAATATACATATATAATTTTTTCACATAGTAGCCAAATCACAACACGACAACAGTGACTGGACTAGAAGCAACTTCCAGATAGTGATGCCATTTTTAAAAAGAATCCACAATTGCAAGAAGTTCTTTAGCATAGATTTCATAATTGATCTCTACTATTAAAAAATTCTTGGAATAGAAAGCTACTAGGTGGAATCTATCATCTTCTCTCATTTGTGACAATATTGCCCTCAAAGCAAAGTTTAAAGCGTTTGTTTCTATAAAAAATGCCTTGAAAAAGTCAACGCGATACAAGATTGGTGCAGAAGTAAAAGATATCTTCAAAGCCTCAAACAATGCTTCTACTTCTTTATTCCACTTGAGTTTGTCCTTACAAGTTAAGCATGTAAGTAGAGTTGTAACTTGAAAAACATTTCTTGATGAAGATTCAATAATAATTGGCAAATTCCAAAAAATATTGCACATCTCTTATTGTTTTTGAAATCTTCCAATCTATGATTGTCTGGACTTTCTTAGGATCCATTTTGAGACCATCATTCAAAATGATGTATCCTAAGAAGTCAACTTGAATAGTGTGAAATACACACTTTTTCATCTTAGCATATAACCATGTATCTCTAAATTTTTGTAACACACGACGAATATGAAGTTCATGTTCTTTTGTATTCTAAGAATAGATTAAAATGTCGTTTAAATAATAGACAATGAAGTTATTAAGAAACTCACAAAAAATGTCATTCCTAAGATGTTGAAAAGTAGCTGGTACATTTGTAAGTCCAAAAGGCATGGCATTATATTCAAAATATCCATATCTTGTTTGAAATGTAGTCTTCCATTCATCACCTTTTTTGATGCGCACTAGGTTGTATGCTCCTCTTAAATTTATTTTTGTATAGATCTTGGCTTGATTGAATTATTCAAGAAGTTTAGATATTAAAGATAGAAGGTACCTATCCTTGATGGTAATCTTGTTGAGTCCTTAATAATCTATACACATCCATAGTGACCTATCTTTCTTCTTTACAAATAAGATAGGAGCTCTTGTTGGAGATTTTGAATGGCGTATGAAATTCTCGGCCAATTCCTCATCAATATATTTCTTGAATTCAGCCAATTCATTCTAGGATAGACTGTAGATTGGTCCAAATGGAGGTTGAGTTCCCTCTTTAAGATCAATTGATTAATCACATAGATGATACTTTGGAAGAATGTTTGCCTTTTTCTTTTCAAAAACATCTTGATAATCTTGATATTGGCTTAGAATGCTACTTGAAGTCCTTCCACCATCAGAAATGGATGTAGCATAAATAACAAAAGATGATCTTTCTTTTGCTTCATTTATAAATACTTTTGCACCTATAAGTATAGGTTTTATTATACTAGGCTTATGATTTGTTATTTGATTTACAAGACTCTTATTAATACTTTGAGAAAAGTCAAGTCTACGAAAAATCCAATCTATTCAAGAGTTGTATTTTTGTGGCCATGATAAACCTAAAATGACTAAATTAGAGGAAGATTTAATTATATTAAAGATTATATAACTATTATGACTATCTATTATTACATTTATAGGAAGGATTTCATGAGTAATATTTCTAGAAGATATCGGGTGATTATCTATGATTTCTATATATATATATTTAATTTTTTGTATTAAAGGTATTCTACAACTTTTAACAAATTTTTTATCTAAAAAACATGCTAAGGCTCTTGAATCTAATAAGACAGAGGCTTTGTGATTTTTAGGTCCCAAATAGACATCTATTATAAACAAAGAGAGGATTTTGAAGAGAAGATAGGACCTTTACTAGGAATTGTAGAAGATTTCAGCTGCACAGTTCCTATTATAGCTAGACAAATTTTTTTTTTGACATATTATTTACTTTGACAATTGTACTCCTCATCTTGTAGTTGCATCATTTCTTCAGACAACACTAAGTAGTGTACTTAGGTTTTTTACAATATAAATATAATCCTTTTTGATGACAATGAGTCTTTTCTTATTCAGTAAGAGGTTTAAAATGTACTATGTTGATGTGCATGTCTTTTACTTTTAAATATACATATTGAAAAGATGTTGATATTGCCATTGTATTATAGTAATATTGGGGCTACTTTGTGTGGCTCTTTGATCAAAATTCAAAAAGCCAATTATCACATTTTATACCAAAATCAATTGCTTGACTCAATATCTAGAGATCGGATAAGTTGAGCATCAATATTTTTACCTTGTATTGTAATCCTTAGAAAAATTGGCTAATAAGCGTAGCATCATTCTATTTGGTGTCAATTGCTAATTGTTAAAATTGTGAAGCATATAATATCACTAATCAATTGTCTTGTCGCAAGATACGGATCTTATTAGTTATGACACAAATTGTATTATGTTCTCCATACATAAATCAAAACTTTGCTAAAACTGCTTCCAAATTTTCTAATATTGGATCATGTTGTTCAAAAAAAGATGAAAACCATGATAAAGTAAAATTTGACAGTAGTATTTTAATAAACCTGACTTGTGATCCCTAAATTGAATAACTTTGGAGTTGAAGTTCAATCACTAATTGTATTTGATTGATGAATCTTTAAAACTTAGATCTGGTGCCATCAATCTTCTCTAGCAAACTAATCTTTGGTTTTTTGATGCTTGAATGATGTTCAATTGTAGATGAAGTGGTATAGCTTGAAGCAACTCAAATCATCTCTATATCTTTGCTTCCTGCTAATCTTGTTGCTCCTTGTGGTGGTGTATTAAGTTGATGTATTGTAAGCATTAATTCTCTCATTTGCTCTTGCTTTTGTGCCATTGCATTCTTCATTTCAGCAAGTTTTGCCATGATACCACAATAAAAAAGGAAAAAATGTCTACTCTCACTATAAAATAAAATATTCAAGAACAAAGGAAAAATTTCTAGGAACAATATCAGTATAGAAGTGGCTAATCTACAACTTCTAATATGCTTTTGTCTTATCAAGAAAAAGGGGTAATCTACTTTTAATTAAGAAGAGACAAAGCTATAATATTATAACTTCATTCTTGTCAATTTGTCAAGGACACAAATTAAAGCAAATGTGTAAGTTAGTATAAAACTATATTAAAAAAAATAACAAAATTAGAAATAAAGAAGTATGTATATTCAAAAAGAAATTGGAATAGCTATTGCCAAAGACTAGAAAATACATGAAACTCTTGAACTAGACTAGAAGCAAGAAAGGAATTGATAAGAGTGAAGAATGCTTCACTTTTATTTCTATTTATATTATCTATCTAAGAACTATATGGCAGTATTCTATAGAACCTCCTACATATATCTAATTTATAAGACACTTTTCAAACTTATAAGATAAATTTCCTACATATGCGCCACGTACTTGGCTTATTCCACAAGCTACCAATATGTACAATATATGGCTATTAATATGTGCGATATGTAGCTAGCTTGTTGACAAAGTTTCTAACCTATCAATCACCTATAGACATGTATAAAGGTGATTTTGTATTTATGAAGCTTCTAAAAAGCTTCTTTTTAAGATATTATCAAATTAACTTATTTTACTTACTTCTATTGATCTATATTAATTAGATAATTACTAAAATAAATCTTATGTCTATGTTAGCCAAATCCTAATCAAATCCTAAATAAATCCTAATCAAATTCTGAATAAATTTTAATAAAATCTTGATCAAATCCTAAATAAATCCTAAACATTCTAATTAAATCTTAATAAAATCCTAGTTAAACATGAACAAGCCTGGTGTAATCTTAAATACCCTAGTCAAATTCTAATCAAATCTTAATTAAATCCTAAATAAATCTTAGCCACCTTGGTCAAATCTTAAATAACTCTAATCAAATCTTAATCAAATCCTAATAAGCCCTAACAACTCTAACCAAATTCTAACAAATCCAACCAAATCCTATAGCAGATTTAAACTACAATAGCTAAAGATCTAACTATTGCTCTTAATCTAAATTTTACATACCTTTCAAAAATTAAGTTGACAAGACACACAAAAAGTTTGAAAGAGATCCAAGTTATTCAACAAAAGTTATATTCAAATTTCTACTTGGGTATCGGTTGTCCTCCTTCTCCAATCCTAATGTCAAATTTCTAGCACAAATAACTTCTTTTTGCACCATTCAATCATTTTCAAAATTTATATAAAAATAAAAAAATATTTTTTATTATCTATACAAAATAATTTCATCTCAATCCAATTTCCAATTGACAGATTGCTAAATATCTAAAAAACCCTCATTGACCCTCAAACCTCAACTTTTGAGACTTTAGCACATTTGAACACTAATAATTCCTAATTGAATTGTTTAATCTAGCTCAAACTTACAATATATGTTAATCACAATTTTAGTCAAAAATTCTCAAAATTTTCATCTATAGATCTAAAATCAAACTCTTAGAAAACTCAAAGTTGTAAATCCCTCTTTACTTCACCAGATCCAATGTCTTTCAATACAACATTGACTTTACAAAGCTCTAATATAGCCAATTTCTCTCTAAATCATTCAAAATTAGTACTAAAATATACCTTCTTAAGTCTTCTTACTAATTCCACTCTTTGATTTGCAAAAGATCCTTCAATCCACCGTAGGCATGTGATTTTGTACCTCAAGGCTCATAACTAGTCTTCTCTGGGTGTCAACTCTAAGATTTCTAAGATAAAATTTTCTAAAATCTCACCTTAATTCTTTCCTAAAGATGCCTATATAATTTATTTTGCTAATATATTTTATTTTATTTTATTTATGGCCATATAAAATAAATAGAAGCCTCTTCTATAAAAAGGCAATATTAATCTTTTAACTTTTTTTTACTTTCTTCTCTATTATCTATAATTCTAAGATAATTAGCTAAAATATTTCTATTTAAGCTCCTATATATTTTAATCATTCTTTCTTTCTTTCATTTAATGGCCATATCACTACACAAGAGCATATATATAAGAAACTTGTCTTACAAGTTTAACACATATCTTACAAATTGGATACATTGTCGTATGTCATGAAGTCTTGCTTGAGAATGCTCCGGGCACTTGACCGTGGAAGATAAAAGGAAAATATGCAACAATAATTAGTCCTAACTTCTCTAATCAATCTCTAAATAGTTTTTAATCATACCTTAATTAAACCCTAATCAACCTTGATCAAATTTTAAAAAACCCTAAAACAAACCCTACTAAATCCTAATCAATCCTAACAAATTTTAAAACAAATCCTAACTAACCTTAGTCGAATCCTAACCAAATCCTAAGGAAATCCTAAGGCAATTTTAGAACCTCAATAACTACCAAATAAACCGTTGATTTTGATTGAAATTTTGCACACATCTTATTAATTAAATTGAAAATAAGCACATTAAGTTTGAAAAAGATCTAACTTCACAAAAAGAAGAAAAATCCAAAAATTTGCATGGGTGATGGCCGGCCTCCTTCTCCAATCTTGATGCCAATATTCCAATATCTAAATCTCTCTTTTACACTATTCAATTGCTTTCAAATGTTGTATGTGTGTAAAAAAATAAGTCTACTACCCACATACACAAATTTCACTCCAATCCAACTAGCAGATTGCTCAAGATCTCAAAAACCCTAATTAACCTTCAAAACTTAATTTCCGAGACCTTGACCCACTTAAACCTCAATTACGTACAACTAATCCATTAGATTCAGCTCAAATTCATAGCACACATTAACAACAATAATACCCAAAAATCCACAAATTTTTAGCTGTGGATCTGCTACAAAACTTTTGAAATTGCCTAAAACATCAACCCTATTTTATTTCACAAAATCCCAAGTTGCCAAAATCAACCCTGACTTTGCAAAGCTATTACAAAGTCATTTCTTATTCAAATCACTCTCAATCAACTTCTATGCAAAATCTCTTAAGTCTTTTCTCTAATCCCATCTTTTGATTTGCCAAAAGACTCCTAATTTGCCCTAGGCAGCCGTTTTAGTAGCCAAAGGTCTGATTTCAACCCTATCCTACAAACGGCCAATCCTTGGTTATTAATCTTACCTATCCTAGGGATTTTATAGCCCAACCCTACCCTCAACTTAACCCTAATATCAATCATGCTAGTAATTTATCCTTTTTATTATATTTTTACTATTTTATGGCCTTTCTAAGGTAGTAAAAGAATTACTACAACCTAGAAGGTAAAATTACTAACTAATTCTTATCTACTAGCTATTAAGTGAAGAAAATAAATTAAGAGGCTTTTATAAAAACCTTGTTAAAATATGTTGAATTCTTGTTGAACTAAGATAATAGAGTATTAATTGAAAAATCATTTTTAGTCATAGTTTCACCATATAATCGTGTCACAACACGACAACGTATTAGAGGTCCTATAGAATATTACCATGTAGCTCTTAGATAGATAGTATATACAAAAATAAGAGTGAAGCTTTTTCCACTCTTATCAATTATTTTCTTGCTTCTAGTCTAATTTATGTGTCTTTATTAGGAACATATATTTTGGAAGTTTATATAACCTTTCAGAACATTTTAAAGATTTCATAGTTGGTGAAAGTAACTCGAGAAGCTTCCTAATTAGTAGAAGGAGCTTAAGAAGCTACCAAGTTGATAGAAAGAGCTTCAAAGGCTTCCAAGTTTGTAGAAGCTACTTGAGAAGCCTCTTACTTTGATAGAAGCCACTTAAGAAGCTTCCTAGATATGATTATATATTGGAGTTGAGATTGAAGAATTCTTCAGTTTTAATAATACATCTCTTACAATTCTAACTTACTTTTCTAAGTATTGTTTGTATACTCATTTAGATAATTCAAATTCTTGTTGATTTCTTCTTGAAACCTCTTTTTAATTCAGCTTTTTTATTTTATATTCTTCTATCTTTGATACTTTATTAAGACTTCTTTCATCTTAAATATTACAATTGGATCTTACAATTGTTAAAGAATAGATTATTCTTTTTTCTAAAGATATACTAATATTTTAGAGGTTGTAAATTATCCTCTTTTAAATTAATATTGTCTTATAAAATCTTTTTTTTTTTTTTTTCTCTTAGAATGGCTTGAGGTCAAGATATTAGTATGATTGAATCTTTTGAGTCCAAGCTAGATGCTATCATAAGTGCTCTTATTACTTTATCTACTATGACCGCGGAGATTAAAAAGGTTGTTGCAAAACTTCATAACAAGGTAACATCTGAAATTCGACAACTTAGATTGTATCCATCTCCAACTTCTTGTTCGGGATATGCACTTTGGAGGTTCATAGAATCTTCTAAAATATTTTTTAAGCTTCTTAATAGGTGAAAGTGGATTGAGAAGTTTCCTAATTAGAAGTGGGTTAAGTAGCTTCGTAGCTAGTAGAAGGAGCTCAAGAAGCTTCTAAGTTAGTAGAAGGAGCTTAAGAAGCTTCCTAATTGATAGAATTTGGTCAAGAAGCTTCTTAGTTTGATAGAAGCCACTTAGAAAGCATCCTAGACAGGAGTATATATAGGGGTTGAGGTTGAAGAGTTCTTCAGTCTTGACAACACATCTCTTAGAGTTTTAACTCACCTTTCTTGATATTGTTCGTATACTCATCTCATTAATTCAAGTTCTTATTGGTTTCTTTTGGAAACCTTGTGCTAGTTCAAGTCTCTTATTCTGTATTCTTGTATCCTTGATACTTCTATACTTGAGGATATAGTACTACCTATGCTCTATTAAAAAAATCTATCTATTGAGTAATGTAAGGAGCCTTGAATTAGTCTTCCAGAGAAATATGATGATACACATTCAAAATTTCAAGGATTTGTCAAACAAATTTGATTAATAATGGTTCTACAACTTCATACTTATTCTACAAAAGAATCAAGGATTGGATTGGTTGGCACCTTACTTATGAGTCAAATATTATCATGATTTATTTTCTTGTTTGAGAAGAAATCATTAAAATTTAAATAACTTTGAAACTTTCATGGAAGCATTTGTACAAGCATTTAAAAACTATGATAAGGCTCATTAAGTAATAGCAAAGATTCAAGCATTGCAATAAAAAGCACACTCTATATTAATTTATATATTCAATTTTACACAACTAGCATACAATATCAATTGCAACAAAGAAGCCTTGATGAATGAATTCTATTGGAGATTAATAGACAATCTGAAGGATTTGTTATTGCTTTCAGATCTACAATCATTTAATAAAACCATCAGTCAAGCTGAGAAATATGATAATTGACTATTTCAATATTATCTAGATCAATGTTCATGGGCTTAAATAAGACAATATGCAATCTAATATATTCTTATTATACTGGAAAGTAGCTTAAATTCATATTCAAAAGTAAAAAATATGCAACTTAATGTGGTATGTTTTAAACTTTTTAGTCTATAAAAAATGAAGCGTCAAATGGAAGAAGGTTTATGTTTGTATTGTAGTAAGAAAGGCTACAAGACTTACAATTGCCCAAAGGAATAAAATCAATATATCACCAAAATTAAGAATGCAATCATTCAGGAAAACAAAGATGTTTAATTTTAGTATGGATCATGTGGTTGAATAATTCAATATTCCAAAACTATTCATGTTTTTTTCTTTTTTCTTAACTTGCTTATTGCTTTATAATTCTTTAGTGTTTTGGCCTTCAAAAATTTCACACAATTATTTTATTGGATTCAAGGACATCTGCTTATTTTATAAATGAGGCATTTATTAAGCTTCATAAAATTTTGTAAGTACAAAAATCTAAATTTTTTCATATAGAGATAATAAATAGACAATCTTTATCTTTTGGTAGTGTCACCTATAAAATAATACCTATAGAAGTGTCATTTGAAGACAATAGTAGTTAAATTATATTTAATATTATTAGAACTCTTTCAAATCTTATTATTCTTAGACTTTCTTGGTTAGAAAAGCATAATCCATCTAAAGATTGGAAGTCATGAAGAATAATATTTCCAATAGAAATCCTTATAAAAAAAACTTTATAAAAAATCATGAGTTGGAAAGCCTTTATTTGCTCAAGCAAAGACTTTTATAAAATCAACCACAGAAGATATACAAATTTTTATTTATGTGATTCTAACTAAAAAGATATGACTTCATTGGCAAATATTCCAAAGCAATATAACAAATTTTAAGATATTTTTTAGAAAAAAAATGCTAATATATTACCAGAGCACCAACCATATAATTGCACCATAGATCTTCAAGAAAGAATGCAATGATCTTTTGGTCCAACATATAACCTTCTTCAAAACAAGCTTTTGGCATTGAAGAATTATATTGATAAAAATCTTCCAAAGAACTTCATTAGGCATTCAAAATCTCTAACAGGTGCATCTATATACTTTGTGAAGAAAAAAGATGGTTCCTTGCATTGTCGTGATGTAACATGACTATTAGGTGAAAGAATGTAGAAATAGTATATTATAGAAGATCTTAGTTCAAAATATTGTAGCAAATTATCTTAAAAAAATAGATAATAGTAAAAATGGTACTAAAACTAATGGGTGTTAATACTACCCTTTTTATAAATGAGCTTCTAATTACTTTGTAGGGCCATAAGTAAGGCAAAACAATATAGATTTAAAAATAAAATAATATAGACATAAAGAAGAGGGAGTTAAGAATAGGTTGTAGAAAAATTTATCACAAAAATCTCAAAATAGATACCTAGAGAGGACTAATTATGAGCTGGGGTTGGAATCTGATCCCAAGGCACAAAACCACATGCTTATGGTGGATCAAGAGGGATTTTGCAGATCGAGTTTTTAAATTGAATAGCTAGCTTAAAGCTTCTTCCAAGGACATTAAGCTTGTTGCCATAGGATTTTTAATGACTTTGCAATTGTTGTTTAAAATTAATATTTGTATTGGTATTTTGGATTTTATATAAGACAATGATGGCTTGTATTCTTGACTGATTCGTACAATCTATGTAGCATCTATAGTTCAAAATTTGATATTATCTGGATTGTTGGATATGTGAAGTGTGCACAAAAGTTTGTATTAATCTAATAATGCAATTAGGAGATATTTGGGCTTTGATATAAAGCATTGTCAAAAGTTGGCAGTTTAGGGTTGGATAAGGTTTCTATGATAACTAAAGATCTATCAATTGGATCAATGTAAATTTTGACATGGTGATAGAAGACTTAGAGATCAAGCTACATACTAAGTTTGAGCTGAAGTTAATAGTTGAAGAAGGAGAAATCACCAGTGGAGTTTTTGCATCAATTTTTGAGTTGGCGGCCGAGTGTCATCAGTGCGGTTTTTGGACATTTTTTTGCAATCTGTACATTGGATTAAGCTGAATTTTTCTAAGCATGTAGAAGGCTTATACTGACATTTGTGTGCAAAATTTCACACTAAGTAGACAATTGGATTAAAAGTTATAGCTTGTCAAAGCTCACTAATTAGAGTTAGGGCTTGCAAAGAAAATTAAAAATTGCTTAATTATAAAAGAAATAAGGCAATTGGGATATATGTATGATTGATATTATTAAGAGGAGTATTTTTAAACACTTTTGAATTGAAATTTGAATTATATTCTTCATATATGGATGAAATCTATTAGGATTTTTTAATTATTTGTAAACACAACTTTACCTTCTACAGCCAGGTGCTCGGTGCATTCTCAAATAAGACAATAATAAGATATAAGCATATTAAAAGTTGTGGATTATCCACTTCTAAACTAATATTGTTCCTAGAATTTTTTCTTTGTTCTTTGAGTGTTTTATTTTGTAATAAAAATAGACACTTTTTTCCCTTTCTATTGTGGTATCATGACAGAGCTTGTTGAAATGAAGAGTAAAATGGAAGAACAAATGAGAGAATTAATACTCATAATGCATCAATTCAATATACCACCATAAGGAGCAATAAATTAGCAGAAAGTGAAGATATAGAGATGATTTGAGCTGCTTCAAGCTATACTTTACCTATGATTGAATACCATTCAAGTATCAAAGAATGAAAAATTAGTTTATTGGAGAAGTTTGATGGTACCATATCTAAGTTTCAAAGATTCATCAATCAAGTACAATTGGCTATTAAAATTCAATCCCAAAGCTATCCAATCCAAAGGTCATAAGTTAAGTTTATTAGAACACTACTATCAGACTTTCCTTTATCATGGTTTTCATTCTTTTTTGAATGACATAATCCAATATTAGATAATTTGGAGGCATTTTTAACGAAATTTTGATCTATGTATGGAAAATATGATGCAATTTGTGTCACAACCAATAAGATTAGCATCTTGCGATAAGATAATCAATCAGTGATATCATATACTTCACGATTTTAATAATTAGCAATTAACACCAAGTGGAATGATGTTACACTTATTAGCCAATTTTTCTATAGATTACAATATGAGGTAAAAAAATTGATGCTCAACTTATCCGATCCTTAGATATTAAGTCAAGCAATTAATTTTACTATGAAGTATGACAATTGGCTTTTTGAATTTTGATCTAATAGTCACACAAGGGAACCTCAACATTACTATAATACAATGGCAATATCAACATCTTCTCAATATGTACATTCAAAAGTAAAAGACATGCAAATCAACGTGGTACATTTTAAACCTCTGACTGAAGAAGAAAAGACTCGTTGTCATCAAGAAGGATTGTGTTTATATTATGGAGAACCTAAGCAGAGTATTCAATATTATTCAAAGAAATGATGCAACTACAAAATAAGGAGTATAGCTGTCAAAGAAGACAATATGTTGGAAAACGAATTTGTCTAGCTACAATAGAGATCGTACAGCTGGAATCTTGTACAACTCTTGGTAAAGGTCTTATCCTTTCCTTAGAACCTTCTCTGTGTTTTAAAATAGATGTCTATTTGGAATCTAAAAACCACAAAGCCTCTGCCTTAATAGATTCAAGAGCCTCAGCGTATTTTTTAGATAAAGAAGTTGTAGAATACTTTCAGTATAAAAAACTAAATTTGTACATATAGAAGTCATAGATGATTATTTATTATCTTTTAGAGATGTTACATATTAAATCCTTCCTATAAATATAACAATAGATGGTCATAATAATTGTATAATCTTTAATAGAATTAAATTTTCCTCTAATCCAATCATTTTAGATTTATCATGGCTAGAAAAATATAATCCTCAAATAGATTGGATTTCTTGTAAACTTGACTTTTTTCAAAACATTAATAAGAGTCCCGTAAATCAAATAACAAACGATAAATCTAGTATAATAAAACCCGTACTTATAGGTGCAAAAGCTTTTATAAACGAAGCAAAAGAAAGATCATCTTTTGTTATCTATGATATATCTATTTTTGATGGTGGAATGACTTCAAATGGCATTCCAAGCTAATATCAAGATTATCAAGACGTTTTTGAGAAGAAGAATGCAAACATTCTTCCGGAGCATCTTCCATATAATTGCTCAATTGATCTCAAAGAGGGAACTCAGCTTCTATTTAGATCGATCCACAGTCTATCCCAGAATGAATTTGCTGAACCTAAGAAATATATTGATGAGAACTTGGCCAAAAATTTCATACACCATTCAAAATTCCTAATAAGAGCTCCTATATTATTTGTAAAGAAGAAAGATGGATTACTACAAATATGTGTAGATTATTGAGGACTCAAGAAGATTACCATCAAGAATAGATATTCTTTGCCTCTGATATTTGGACTTGTTGATCAATTGAATCAAGTTAAGATCTATACAAAAATAGATTTAAAAGGAGCATACAACGTAGTGTACATCAGAGAAGGTGATGTATGAAAGATTACATTTTGAACAAGGTATAGATATTTGGAATATAATGTCATGCCTTTTGGACATACAAATGCACCAATTGCTTTTCAACATCTTATAAATGACGTATTTTGTGAGTTTCTTGATGATTTTGTTGTCTATTATTTAGACAACATTCTGATCTACTCTAAGAATACAGAAAAATATGAACTTCATGTTTGTTATATATTACAAAAACTTATAGATGCAGGATTATATGCCAAGACAGAAAAGTGTATATTTCATACTACTCAAGTTGACTTCTTAGGATATATCATTTCAAATAATGGTCTCAAAATGGATCCAAAGAAAGTCCAAATAATCATAGATTGGAAAATTTTAAAAACAATACAAAATATAGAATACTTTTTAGAATTTGCCAATTATTATTGGCTCTATATGACTTTATATTCGTCATTATAGATTATTTTATTAAGATGGCACATTTTGTATCGTATACCAAATTTATTATAAGTGAAGAAATAGCTAAACTCTTCTTTGATAATATCTATTGCTATTATAGATTACTAAGAGATATTATATCAGATAGAGGAACACAATTTGTATCAAGATTTTGGAGGACTCTTTTCAAAATTTTGAAGGTGGATATAAAACTATCTTTAGCTTTCTATCCTCAAACTGATGGACAAATAAAATGAGTAAATCAAATTTTGGAGCAATATTTGAGATATACCATTAATTATCATCAAGATGATTGGACAACTCTTTTGCCATTGGCACAGTTTGCTTGTAATAATTTGGTACATTTGTCTACTCAACAAACTTTATTCTTTGCAAATTATTGCTATCATTTATGAGTTGATACTTTTGAATTTTCAAAAGCTGATAATCTTGCAGCAAAAAATTTAGCAAATTGGTTGTCAGAGCTGCATGCAATAATAAAGATACAATTAAAGAAAGCTTAAAAATGATAAAAAAAATCAATACAAATGTCTATCATAAGGAACAACCTTGATTCTACATGGACGATAAGGTATGGTTACTTCATCGTAATATCAAGACTATTTGCCCTTGCAACAAGCTAGATTATCCTAGGCTTAGACCTTTTTTGATTTGTGGACAAATCAATCCAGTTGCTTATCAATTATGCCTATGAAAATCTATGACGTGTATTCATGTTTGAAAATGCACCGAGCACCTGGTTATAGAAGATGAAGTTGCGATTTACAAATATCCAAAGACCCTTAACAATTTCCATCCGCATAAGAAGAATATGATTAAATATCAATATGAAAGTATTTAAATTAATACAAAGTGTTTAAAAACACTCTTCTTTATAATTTTATCCATATATAAATCCCAATTGCTTTGTTGCTTGTCACAATCAAGCAACTAAGATTTCTCTTTACAAATCCTAATCTTATTTAGTAAACTTCAACAGGCTCTAACTATCAACTTGATATGAAACTTTGTATACAAATACAAATATAAGTCTTTTATATGCTCAAAAAGTTTCAATCCAACCCAACTTACAAATTGTCAAAATTGAACCAAAATCCGTACTAATATCACTTAGTTGCTAGCTTGAAGGTTGATGCATATATCCTAGTAGCAAATTCTCCTTCTACAACTATTAACTTTAACTAAAATTTGATATATAGCTTGTTTTTTAAGTCTTCTAATATTGTACCAAATTTTACCATGATTTGATTAATAGATCTTTAGATATTGCAAAAATTGCAATCAATCCTAAACTACTAATTTCTGGTACCTATTCATACTAAAGATCACATAAATCTCAATTGCACTATTAGATTATTACAAATCTTTATTGAATCATAGCACATTCAATCATCTATATACTATTAAATTTGCAACTATAGATGTCACTTTAATTGCACACAATAGCTAAAAGTGCTAGTCCTAACTTTATTTCATAAAAACTTAACCTCCAATACAAACCTTGATTTTAGATAGTAATTGCTAAGTCCTCCTAAATTCCACAAAAACAAGCTTAATATCTCTAAAACAAGCTTGAAGCTAATTTCCTATCTCTAATTGCCGATCTCCAAATGACCCTACTTCTTGCCCTTGGTGGCTATTTTTATGGTTAGAGATCTGATTTTGACTCTGTCCCATACATGGTCAACCCTCGAGTATCAAAACAATTTATTTTAAGGATTTTTAAGCTTAATCCTATTCTCAAGGTAATCTTAGTATCAACCATACTAACTTTTTATCTCTTCTATTCTATTTTTATTAACTTATGGCTTTTTAAAAGTTAGAAAATATTTCTACAATCTAGAAGAAAATTTTAATAACTAATTTTTATCTATTAGCTATTAAAAATAAAAAAATAATCTAAGAAGCTTTCATATAATCTTTTTTAAGTATCTTGAGTTTCTATTGAACTAAGATATTTGAATATTAAATAAAAATCACTATTACTTATATTTTTTATCACATAAACGTGTTACAGTATGACACCGCCTCCTATAGAAGTAAACAACAATGAAGAATCTGAGATAGAAGAGATTTTAGATTCAAGGCAGTACCAAAATTGATTGGAATATCTTGTATATTGGCGCAAGTATAATATTAATGAACACACATGGGAGCCATTTAGGAATCTAGTAAATGCATTAACAAAAGTCAATATGTTTCAATAACAACATCTGTCAAAATCAAGATAAAGAGTCAACAAAATCTTTGCTATAAAGCAAAACATGTTCTATAGAGGTTTCACTTTATCTTGTATCATTGTTTGTTATTTCCTTGAATTTGTTTGTACTGAAGAGATAGAGGATCAACAACCAGAGAATTCAGCTCAAGAACCATTATTTGCTGACTTATTAGACAAGACATTACAACTATCACAACCTTCAAAACAATAGAATAGAGATAAAGATCCTCAAGAACAACATGTTCTTCTTTGGATTGATGGAAAAATACAACATGTTTGGTATCAAGACCTTAGAAAAGACTCTCGATATTTGGTGATGCTTTTATAGGTAGAAACTACTCTTGATGGTATTCCAAATATTTTCTTTGAAAGAAGTTATGAATGCCTCAACAATGATCAAATAACAGGGTGGTCCTTTCACTCTAATATGGGACACTATTAATGGCTAAAAGGACCTATCAACTACCTTTGAAGGGAATAAAGATCAAAGTATGTGACAAGCACAATTCGACATATCTTCGACTTCTTCAATATGTAATCACCACTTATCATAGAATTCGTCCCTAAAAAGAGGGATAATATTCTAAACATAAGATTTATTCTAGTAATTATTTAATTAATAAAAATTAATAAAAATAAATAAAATTAATTAATTTGATAATATTTTATAGAAAAGCTTCCTAGAAGCTTCATAAATGTGGAATCACCTTTATATATGTCTATAGATAATTGATAGGTTAAAAATTTGGCCAATACTTTAACCATGTGTTACACATGTTGATAGCTTGTAGAACGAGCTAGCCATGTGTCACACATATTGGTAGCTTGTGGAACAAGCTAGCCATGTATCGCACATGTTGGTAGCTTGTGGAACAAGCTAAATATGTGGCGCATATATAAGAAACTTGTCTTACAAGTTTGACATATGTCTTACAAATTAGACACCTGTTGGAGGTCCTATAGAATGCCGCCATATAATTCTTAGATAAATAGTATATATAGAGATAAGAGCGAAGTCTTTTTCATTCTTGTCAACTCTTTTCTTGTTTCTAGTCTAGTTCAAGAGTCTCATGTATTTTCTAATCTTTGGCAATACACATTTCAATTTTTTTTTTAATATACATATTTTTTTATTTCTATCTTGTTACTTTTTTTTGACATAGTTTTTACTAATTTATGTATCTATTTTAGTTTGTGTCCTTGGCATTATTAGAAATTAAATAAGATACTTGTGAAGAATTGTTATCCACTACTATTAATCTCAAGACTTTTAGAACAATTTGGCCAAGCCAAGATCTATACTAAGATAAATCTTTGTAGAACATACAACTTGGTACATATTAAGGAAGGAGACGAATGGAAGACTGCATTTTGAACAAAGTTTAGACACTTTGAATATAATGTCATGTCTTTTAGATTAGCAAATGTATCTACTGTTTTTTAATATTTAATAAATGACATCTTTTGAAAGCATATACACAAGTTCATAGTGATTTATTTTGATGATATCTTAATCTATTTGAAAAATCTAGACAAATATGAGGAGCATGTAAAGTTGGTATTATGAAAGCTGTGAGACGCAAGTCTCTATGTCAAGCTAAAAAAATATATATTTCATCAACTAAAGATAGAATTTTTAGAATATATTATATCCACTAAGGATTTGATGATGGATGCCAAGAAAGTGGAGGTAGTTATATAATGGACCATCTCAAAGATTATAAGAGACATATAATGTTTTCTTAAATTTACCAACTTCTATTGAATCTTTAGCAAAAATTACTCTCAAGTTGCCACCTCTCTTATTCAATGGACATACTAAGATAAATTGAAATAAGGGCCTCCAATGGAAAAGGCTTTCCAAGATCTCAAGATAACATTCACCACAACTCCAATCTTGGAACATCTAGATTTTACAAAAGCATTCTGTATAGAGACTGATGCTTCAAATTTTACACTAGAGATTGTACTTTCAGAAATGGATATAAACAATAAACTCCATCTTGTTGCATTTTATTCTAGAATTTTTTTTGCTATTAAAATTAATTATGAAATCTATCATAAATAATTTTTTAATATTATGGGATTTTTTTTAAGAATGACATTATTTTTTCAAAGAAGCAATGCATCCCATGGTTATATACACAAATCATAAGAACTTGAAATATTTTATGTTAATTTAGATTTTTAATTATTGCCAAGCTTAATGAAATATGTCATTATTTTGATTTAATTTTGTTATCACTTATTAACTTAGTAAACAAGAAGGATTGTCTAATGCTTTATTAAAAAGATCATATCTTGTATCAAGAGCAAAAAAGGCAATATTTAATCAATAATATGTAATTTTGTTAAAGTTGGAGCAATTTTATTTTTGTACTATTATTATATCAACATCTATTGATTCTAATTTTCTTGATGAGGTATATGCTGCAACCACTAATGATATTTTGGCCCTTGATATCAAATATTGTTTCAATAAAAATATTGACAAATTCAAGCTTGAAGAAGACCTTCTATATTTTAAAAAATATTTATATATACCAAAAGAAACAACATCACTATGTGTTTTTCAATCTTGCTATGACTTTCCAACTATAGGTTATTTTGGATTTAACAAGACCTTCAAACTTATTTTCCAAGATTTTTGGTGACTTCAAATGTGGAAGGCTATGAAAGACTTTGTACTCTCTTGTGACATCTATTCAAGGTCTAAGAATCCTCAACATTGTTCTTATGGACTCTTACAATCCTTACCTATTCCAAGACAATTATAGTCTTCTATCTCAATAGATTTCATCACAAATCTAGCACCATCTAATTCATTAGATAGTATATTTGTATTGATTGATTGACTCATACAGATCATTCATTTTATTCTTTGTAAAAAAATTGCTTCTAGTAACAAAATAATAAGGTTTTTTTTTAACAATATATATTGATATCATGGCCTATCAAATGATATCATATCCAATCAAAGATCGTAGTTTGTATCTAAGTTTTGGAAATATCTTTTTGAAATATTGAAGATAGAAATTAAACTTTTTTTCAGCTTTCCATTTTTAAATTAACAACCAAACAGAACAAATTAATCAAGTTTTGGGGCAATATTTATAATGCAACATCAACTATCAATAAGATGATTGAATCTAATATCTATTATTAAAAAAAATTATATATAATAATAATATTTATGCTTCAATTCAATAAATACTATTTTATTCTAACTATGGATATCACTTGAAGCTTGATCTATGGAATACTCTAAAGAACAATAATCCAATAGCCAAAAGATTTGCAAAGTATCTATCCGAATACCAAAAAAACTTGAAGCTTCTATTACAAATAGCTCAAGATATTTACAAAGCATCTATAAATGAATTCAAGAATCAATTCTATGCTTTTAGTATTGGAGATAAAATATTGCTTCTTTGATGGAATATCAAGACCATGCGGCTATATAATAAGTTAGACTATTGGAAATTAGGACCATTTTCCATCTAAAAGAAAATTAATCTAATGTCATATTACTTCAAACTATCATCTTTTATAAAGATACATCTAATTTTTTAAATCTCTCTTTTGAAGCCTTATAAGAAGTATATTTTGAAAAGAATACAGCAATTGCCACGTAGTATCAAAATCAAAAATTATAAAAAATATAAGGTTGAAAAGGTATTTGATTCATAAAAAAAGTGGAACAAATTAAAATATCTTGTTCATTAGTACAACTATGATATCAATAAGCATATATGAAAACCGACTAAAAATCTTACAAATGTGCTTCAAAAGGTACAAGAATTTTATCGACTATATCTCCACAAACTCAAACGTATTTGATAATAACTTCTTGGTGAAGATTAGATTTGAAAAATATCTATAAGAGGAGAAGAGTCAAATCAAAGCCTTCATTAACAAGCAATTGTTTGCTCCAAGATAAAATAGAATTATAGAAGTAAGTCAGTTATCATGTCAAATCTTCAAATATTCAAAGAATAAGATTCAAAAAATTTATTTGTTCGAACAAATTAGTATAATTTTTACAGCTTTCAATTAAGCAAAGTGAAGACGATTTATTTCAGCGCCAAGTATGACCATGATTGGAGCCATTAGAAGCAGCATCCAACCATATAAGTCTTAATTCCAATACTTGAGATTTAGTGATATTGCTTGAATTTAGAAAGGTAAATCTTTTTAAGCTTGAGATCTTATTTGGAGGATGTTTTGAAGGCCGTAATAAAGATCAAATCCTTGGATAGGATGTTTCAACAATGAAGGTACTAGCTGAATGCTGTAGGCAATTTTTTTAAAGACTAATAGAACTTATTGTCCACGAACAAAAAATAAAATATATAGCTTCATTGGTATAATGTATTCTCAATTTTTTACATATGTAGGAAGATTTCTAAAGGAATGAACTCTTCTTAAAACTTATTATTAGAGAAGGGGGTGATATTAGGGACATACACTTTAGAAGTTTATAAAACCTTTTGGAATACTCTAGAGGATAAAAAAAGCTACAAAATAACAAAAACTAATATAGATGTTTATTGTAAGAAATAACTTCAATTATCTAATAAATAAATCAATTAAAATCAATGCATTTCATCAATGATATCCATCAATATTAAAACAAAGAAATAAAAAAATCTTTGCTATAAAATAAAATAAATTCAATGGACATCTCATTCTATCTTGTACCATTAGTTTGTTATTCTTTTATATTTTTTAGAACTAAAGAGATGAAAAATCAACTAACAAATTTAGTTCAAGAGCTATCGTTGGTTAAAATTGGTAGATGAAATATTATAGCTGTTACAACCTTCAAAACAATAGAATAGAGATGAAGATCCTTAAAAATGACATGTTTTTCTTTGAATTAATGGTAAGATACAATGTATCTAATATCATGACCTTGGAAGAGATTCTTGATGTTTGATGATACTTTTAGAAGTAAAAACTACTCTTGATGGTATTTTAAATATTTTTTTTGAAGAAAGTTATGAAGACTCCAACAATGATCAAATATCAAGGTGGTTCTTTTGCCCTAGTATAAAACACTATCAATAGTTGAGAAGACTTATCAACTACCTTCAAAAATAACAAAGATTAGAGTATGTGACAAATACAATTTGACACATCTTAGACTTCTTCAACATGTAATCACCACTCTTTGTAGAACTTATCCCTAAAAGGGGGAATAATGTCATGGACATAAGATCTATTCTAATAATTATCTAGATAATATAGATAGGTAGAAATAATTAAAAATAAATTAAATTGATAAGATCGTATAGAAAAGCTTTTTAGAAGCTTCATAGATATAGTTTCATCTTTATACATATTTATAGGTGATTTATAGATTAAAAATTTGGCCAATAAGTTAACCACGTATAGCATATGTTGGTAGCTTGTGGAACAAGATAAATACATGGTATACATATAAGAAACTTGTCTTGTAAATTTGACATATGTTACAAATTAGACTTATATTAGATGTCTTATAGAATGTCATTGTATACTTCTTAGATAGGTAATATATATAAAGATAAGAGTGAAGCCTTCTTCACTCTTATCAACTCCTTTCTTGTTTTTAGTCTAGTTCAAGAATCTTTATATTTTCTAGTCTTGGACAATAGCCATTCTACTTACTTCTTGAATATATATATATATATATATATATATATTTTATTTCTATTTTGTCATTTTTTTTTTATACAAATTTTACTTGTTTATGCATCTTCTTTTAATTCATGTCATTGACATTTGGCCAATAAATTAAAGATAAATTCTCTACAATTAGATATTTAATATATTTTTAAATTAAAAATTATGCTATATAACACTGGTTTTATGAATAACATCTTTAAAAGATAAAAATTGATCATCTATGACTTCTACATGAATAGCCTTGAATTTCTTGACTATAAAAATTTTATGGCTTTTTTAAAATTTTAAATTAATAAAGTAAGCAAAAGCTCTTGAATCTATTAAATCAAAGATTTTGAATTTTTGAATATCCAAACATATTAATATGGTAAAATAATAAGAAAGATTAGATGATAATATAGGATTTTCTTATATATATAATAAAAAAATTCAATTACACAATTGCTATTATTATTAGATGCCCTTATTTTTTTATAAAGAATTTGATAATATGGCCACACTTTTTATTAGATATGTATGTCAATGCTTTTTGTAGCAATTATTAGCCTTGTGGCCAAATTCTTCATAAGTTGCAGTTTTTTTTTATACTTCTTCTCTTATTCAAAAAGAGATTTGAAGCAAATTGCATCAATTTATATACAATAACTTAAAAAATTGTTTCAATATTGATATATTTTAGAAAAAATAGTATATTACAAGTATACTATAGCAAATTATAATATGTGGTTAATGTAGCAAATAAAATATTTTTTTATAGCTACTAAATAGATCTATATTCAAAAGAATCTATTAAATAGCTATGGAGCTATGACCAATCTAATTTGGAGTAGTATTAAAATAGTTTTTTAAAAGTAGTATCTAATTACATATCAATAATTTGTAGGATCTCTTTTGGCCTTGATAATTACTTCTAACCTCCTTGGAATATTTTTTATTAACTTCTAGCACAAAATTCCTTCAATTTCATTACATTCTATAGTTGCTCTTTTCCATAATTTCTAAACTTCTATTAGTTTTGTCTCCCAAGTATTGAACTAGCATTTAAAGTGCTTCTAAAAATATTCAATGGAATTAAAATCAAAAGATTGAATAGACTAGTACATTACTTTAATCCTATGATGATCAACCTATTTCCATGCCAACTTTGAGTTATATTTAGGATCATTATCTTGCTAAAAGATCGCCTCTTCTTTAAAGATGTTACATTCTTCATTGCTAGAGAATAGATTTTTTTAAAAAATTGTCACAAACTACTTGGCATCCATCCTCTGAATTCCATTCCATCCCATACACCTCCGTACCATTATATTTCTACCTCCATGTTTGATTATTTTTTAAATCTTCTTATCAAACAAGGACTAATTTTTTTATTTTTATATCCACTTTTTGTAATCTGATCCAAATCTATTGATTTTTATCTCATCTAACCAAATAACCCTCTTTCAATCCTCCACAATCCATTTCTTATACTTCAAAGCAAAATCCAAGTATTATTTTTAATGGTAGGTAGATAATAGTGGCTTTGTTTTTTTACCACAGCCTTCATGTTGCATTTCTTGAGGACATTTTGGATTCTTTGGTTTGATACAAGATTATTCATAATATTGTAAAGGTTTTTAGCAACCTCAATAGCATTTTCAACCTTTTCAGTATTGATTTGACTAATAATTATTCTTTCATCTATTGCAATGAGCTTCTTTAGCCTACCTCTTTTAAAGTTCTCCCTATCAAGGGTGACCTTTTTTACTAGCCTAGAGATAATAGCTTTACTACAATTAAGTTTAAAACCAGTTTAGTCATAGGATTTTTGAGAATGAAGAAAAGCAAAGGTGATGTTGTCTTGGAAAGAACGGAGAATAGATTTCATAGTTGTCCAAGGAATTGTCAGGAATACAAAAATCTAATAAAAAAGTATATCAAGATCAAAGACAAAGAACAAGATTGAAAGCAAGAGTGGTTCCAAAAGACTCCTATTTATATTATAATAAAGATTTTAAAAGCCTATTGTACTTTCTATAGAAGCTTCTAAAAATCTATTGAAATTTTTAGAAGTCTAAAGAAGATTTTAGAAGCCTATGGAACTTTTTAGAAGCCTATAAAAGATTCTATAAGTATCTAGAAGGTTCTTAAAAATTATAGAAGATTCTAAAATATCCTAGAATGTAATAATTTAGAATATATCCATGATAGGAATTGTGATTGAAGATGGTACTTTTATAGTTGCTAATAAGCATTAATGATGTCATTAGATTAGTAATAATATTATCATAGTATACTTAATAATGATAGAATGATGTAATACTAAGTAATTGATAGGAACTAATAATTAGATATTATATTTAAAAAATTATTTTAATACTACTCCAAATTAGATTGGCCATAGCTCTACAATTATCTAGTGGATTCTTTTGAATATAGGCCTATTTGGTAGCTATAAAGGAATATTTTATTTATTATATTAATTACATGTTATAATTCATTATAGTTTATTTATAATATACCATTTTTTTTAAAATATGTCAATATTGAAATAATTTTTTGAATCATTATATTTTCTATTTTTAAATATTTGTTATAATTAGAAGATATCAAAGATGCTAAATAATTGATATAAAGTCATAGTATAGGTAGTGGACATTTTTCTTATTGATGTTTAAATGGCCGGTTATTACATTTCACTGCTTAATTGATGACTTCATTAAGAATTTGAGGATCAGACATAAATAATAATACATCTTTTATATTATCTTATAATTTCTAATAAAACTAACTTATCAACCCATCTTTATTTTAATTGATATTATAAACTAATTGCCAAAATTTTAATATATAAACAAGTTTTCAATTGAGAGCTTGGATTTTAGTTGTGACAAAACAAATCTTATCATGTTCTTCAAAAGCTTTCATAAATGCTGCCAAAAAAGTTTCAAAATTATACAATATGGGAGAATTCTTCTCAAACAATGGAGTAAATCAAGACAAAGCTTGACTTAAGAACAAGGTTCTAACTAGACCAACACGAGATATTTCTATAGAATATTGCTAAAATTAAAATAAAGTAATAAATTATACTTGATTTATAAAGCTACAAAATATTGAATGAATTCCATCAAACTTCTCTAAGAAGCTAATTCTTAGTTTTTTTGTTGTTGATATTGAATTGTCATCTCAAATATATATATCTTCTAATAAAGTAGACCTTAGTGATGGAGTTTCTAGAATAACTTATGATAGTGGTTGAAGTAATTCTGTTCTTTGACCATTATATATAGTCATATAAAATTCTTTATTTTGCATAGACAAGGTCTTGACTTTCAATGCTTCAAAAGGTCATCTTTCCATTGTTTGAGATTAGAATTTCCCAATTTCTCTCGCAGCATGCAATAATTGTGATTTGGCAAAATTTCTGGACTTCATTGCAAACTAAGACTTTGTTTACTACAACTGACCAGTATAACTTTGAAAAAATCTAACCGACAATGCTTCACTTAGGTAGGGTTTAATTGGATGCTGCCAATCTTAAAAGTCAAAGAATATTGTAAATAGGAAGCACCTTGTTTTCTTCCTCGAGATCATATTTGTGTAGTATATTCTAGCTCCTGCCTTTGTTTGTAATGCTCCTTCCTCTTCACTCTTCCTCTCATGCATTCGGCGTACATTGTCATAGTCACCAAAAAAAGACAAAAAAACAAAACCATGCTAATCTTATGTTAATGGAAGTATAGTGTAGCAAAGATGCAACTCTGCAGCATTTGTAGGTCCACCCAATCAACAACTAAAACTAGAAACCCTGGGGTATTGATGCTTCCCGAACCACACAAAGAGTCGAGTCAACTATCAATCAGCTACCTCTTTACTTTGATCTAGATAATCACATCATTTTCTGTAACAATCAGCACGCACAAATCTGTGTCTCATTTCATTACAATGTAAAAAAATCTATACATAATAGCAATACAATGTGTTAATGTACACCGCTACATTGGTTATTCTGCAAACGGTGCTCCAGCCTTCATTTTTAGTCACATCAACAATTTTAAGCATTCTCAAGCGCTCATCAAAACAGATCCTGACACGGAGGCCTGCAAATTTCTACTCCAATGGCTGTCTGTGGCAGGGGTCAACAGGAACAAGACGCTCTGTCACAGATCTCTTCTTTTGCATCGTCATGCCACATTCCCGTCTTTGATCCTTCCGTGTACAGAGAGTACACATTTGTGGCGATGAGAACATGCAATCCATTTCCGTTACCAACAGCCCGAAACCAAAAGTGGAGGCACTAGAAAGTGCAAACCGTTCGCGCAACACACCACTACCAGAACGAACTAGATTGATCTGAACTCAGAGCGTATAATTCTACCGGCGTTCGGTTGATACCCACTCCGCGGCAACGAAGGAATCGTGCAGGGTGGCGGAGAACTCATGGTCGTTTGCGGAAACACAGATGTCGGAGGTGGTGGTGGTGGTCTGAACAAAGTCGTGGGAGATGGAGGTGTCATCGCAAATGAAGACAGTGGGATAGTACCAGTAGAGCATGAGCATCCCCGGTTGCTTCCGACACAGGTTAGGAACCAGTTGGACGATTGGACAATGCTGGTGGAGGAGAAGCAGGCATGTCGCTAGGGCCGGAGAGAATGAAACAGCCGATTGTGCTTAGATACGTATCGTAATCTAGGTCGTGAAACGCGGAATTCTTTTACCATGACTTCATGTTTGAAAAGCTAAGGCTGTCTCTGGATCATGCGTGAATAAAGACCTTTATAACCAATCGCTGCAGTCGGCTATATCGCCTTCTAAGTGTTGGGTATTCTCCCACCCTTACAAATGCACTTTCCGAATGTGTGTTCATATGTCACCGTTGGGTTGGGTTTGTGTTTTGCAGTGGGCTCACCCTCCATTCCCTTCACACGAGGCATATTGTCGAATTGGTCTGCCATGGTCACAGGAATTATAGCTGACACCACGACCAATCCCATCGTCCACAGCACCGGCAATGTCGAAATACCCATCCTAAGGAAAACTCTTCAAAGCCACCACCTGTCATCTTATCTCTCCTACTCCAGATATGCGGGCACTCAAGCCAACATGCGCAAGCTAAAACAAATGCGGACGGAAAGTTCCAGCAGTACTTGGAAAGAACGCGTTGCATGATATCGGCGTCTGTCGAGACATGGTTTCTCCATAGTTGCCAGAGCGCGTGACATAGTACATGTACTACAATTCATCCTTAACCATATACACCCATTCAACAATTCTTGTATAGTCCAACAATTAATTCCTAGTGACCCGACAGATTGCTGACGTCAATTAACGTATCTTTTCGATTCCAGGAAGTCCGTGGCTGTCTCTGCGCACCAAGTGATTCTGTACAATTCTGACTATTTCTACAACCTCATGGACTGGGCTTGGAGTCGGTGCCGTAAAGGTTGGCTACATGTTTTGAACAGAAGTACTGCTTCACCCCGATATAATCACTATCGTGGTAAAAATATGCGTAATCGTACTCAACTTGGATCAGCACGCGGTAGACCTTGACCAGTAGCATTATTGGAGAAGTAGACGCGATCACTGATTTCTGCGGCGGGGTTTACTTTATCTAGCAGAGATGGTGATGAATTTCATTGACTAGAAGCAAAGCGATATTTAAATGAACTAAACGACATATCACAGCGACATGTTCCACGTTATTCGAGCTCGTATTCCAACAAGCTTCGCAGTGCAAAGTCTGCACGATGAAGCGCCGAGCAACCCTTCCATAATCGCTGCTCTGGGCTATTCTGGACCGTAGTCTTGTGCACTGGATCGGCAAGGATACGGATTCTTTCTGCATCCAATCACACAATTCTTTTCTTCTCTCACAACCGCACCTCAACCGCAGGACAGAACCGTCACGAGACCTGGACTTCGGCCACCAAATTTGGGATCTCCATGTCAAAAAGGTCTACACCTAAACGACACCAGGTCAAACAAGCTGTCACACTGAATCTGAGCAACCACTACGAGGCAACAACAGACTGTCCGAAACTGTACACTCCATTCGAACGATGAGCTCACGAACCACTATTGGAATCCCCTTCAACTCGCATCGGAAACGGAATGAGATCCTGCTGCTGCAGTTTCAACCGATCAAAATCTGCACTCCAAGTGTTGACAAGGTCGAAGGATTCTGACACTTCAGTACCGTGGCACCTCTCGCAGCACGCAGCAGTACCAACAACTGGCATCGAAAGGTGGTCGTGGGGGTTGTGTGCGGCACAGGGTTTATTTCGGCTCCATTTGGTGGAGGCGAGGGAATAGTAATCAAAACAGTCCAGAGGAGAAACCGGAGGTCCATTCGACCTCGCCGAATTTGACCTCAAATGGAGTCCACAAGTGTTGCTTCGGCAACAGCATGAAGCAGAAAGGCACGGTCATCGGAGCCCGGCTGCAGAAGGAAAAGACTTGGAAACTTCCTCACGTTTTACAACAAACCCGTAATGGCGAACTTGCCTAGAAGCTTTTACTGATTTGAATGACTTTCTTGAAAGGAACAAGAGCATGATTAGGAAAGCATCAAAAAAGTGCCACGTATCTGTAACTTGATTCAATACTTTCTACTGTGGTACAGCTTACCTAACAAAACTGTTTGTTTGTATTTTATTTTTCTTTCTGATCATTAGTGTTCTTTAGTACAACATTTTGAATTTCTATCGTGAAATCAAAAATAAACATTTTTGAGGAAATCCTTGAGACTTGTCGGCAATTCCTTTTACAAATGTTTGCCTTTAAAGTTATAAAATTTTGTATTTCTTTGCATGGAGTTTCGCTATTCTGATCTCTTTTCTTTTTTTCTTTTTCTTTTTCTTTCTTTTTTTTTTTTTTTTTTTTTTTTGTATAAATTTGTTAGTTTTTTGTGCAATGTTGAATTGTACTTTTGATATTAGGTTGAATTTCCAACAGTTGTGATTATTATCTGGAGGTTGGAATATAAGTAAAATATCTTATTTTCACCTTACAACCAATATTTCTGTTTTTTAAATTTTTGGTACTTACATGAACATGCAAAAGAAAAAGAAAAAGAACAAAACCTCTGTAAAAAAACTAAAACTTTCTAAACAATCTGTGGTTCTCTATATTTACAATACCCATTTACTTTCTTCTTTAAACATTGCAAATTCAAAAAATGTGTTTCATTAATTTAATGAAGAATTAAGAATCTTTGAAATTGTGGCAAAAATTTGACATGGATAATTTAAAAAACTATATTTTCAGTATATATTCCATAATAGCAAAAGAATAAAGACGATGTTTACAATTTTTTTGCTAAATTTTAATACCTTATTACTATTAGAAGTGGATTTTTAGATTTTCATACTTTTTTTTTCTATAAATCATTAATAGAAATACTAGCTATTATAATTTAAATATAAAAACATCCAAACTTTATTTATATATATAAGATATGTATCCTAAAATATCATGTTTCCTTGTGGTGATAGTAACAAAAACTGTGGTGACATGTGTGGTGGATGGCAGATTGTGGTGGCATTAGCAATACCTATATATACATATATATATATATATATATATTAATGGTGGTTTCATGGATCACGAGGAGCAAATCTTGTCCTTGAGGAGGTGGAAGCTGCTGTCCGACTGCTCGACGTCGAGCAAAGTCTCGGTGATGAGAAGAAGGCCGAGGCCATGACGGATGGTGCGTCGAAGCAACCGTCGTGTAACGGTCCCTTCCATGCGGGTGGGGAAACTGGAAACTGGAAGGGCTTTCAACCGGGATGTGTACCGGCGTCTTTGCTGGTGAACAGTCCAGTCGACCAAAGAAAGCATGCGCAATGGGCGTTTGAAACGCAAGAAAAGAGCCCTGCTGCTGCAGGATGTTGGCACGTACATCACTCGGACCAACGTGATGAGGCACTTCTCTACAGTCGAGTTGTCTTGCTTGTAGGATTTCGGAAGCAGCTCCATGCTTGCAGGCAACTCGCGAAAGCATGGAGATGTGGCTCAAGTATTTGCAAGCGCTGCGGAACCCAACCCAACGTGCCATGCTGCCAACGATCCGTTTAGGTAGTAGGTTAGCAAACAATCCAAATCCTGTGTCCGGTCAACCCCGTTCGGGTCAGTCTGAGTGCCCGGTTACATCATCTCGTATAATTGAACAACCCCGTGGAATTTCATACTGGATACGTTGACTGAGGAGGGTCGCAACCAGGATGCTGAAAGGGATGCGAAGGAACGGGTAACCGACAGCGAGCCGGTCGGTTGGAGAGTTAAACCTTATTCTCGGGCGATGGCCTTGTCTTTTCTTCCGTCTTCTCCGAGCTCCAGGCCAGTAAAGGCCACGGTGCCAGCTTGCGATAGTTTGCGGGACGAATTGTTTCACAAGATGCCTAGTGCCAGGCGACGTCACGAGGCCTCCCTGGGGTCCACTTTAGCAAGCCACTCACTTCTGATCATTCTAATATATATATATATATATATATATATATAGATGGGAAACATTCTAGGGTAGAGCAATGTCCAGTCGGGTGACGACTGTCACCTTCGGATTGTTATGTGGACAATTTCATCAGAGATGTGCTCAGGCTCTGCCTGCATGTCGACGTTCAACTTCAGGCTAAAAATCACTTTCAAAACACAAGCAAGATCCTGGAGGGAATTGGCATAGCCTCCCTCACTCAGCAGGCACAATTGTCGTGCTCTTGACGAGAGATCAGAAGGTCCCATTGACTTCATCATTCCAGTTATGGAATCTGGGAGGGAGGATCACCATGAGGTGAAACAAGTGTGGGTGATGGGAGCAGTAGAGGTAGAGGTCGTGGCATGAGGGTACAATGGAGGGAGGAGGTAGTGCTCTCACCACGTTGCCTTTCATTGAATGCCGACGATGCCTCCTAAACCTCGGCCTGCGATTGACTTCATTATACACAAAAGAAAACCGAGACTGAGGAGAAGGTGCATCGCAACTTGCCATGTTTTCTGAAACCAGCTCTGTCATAGAAAGGGATATTGGTAGGATTATCCGTCGATGTGCTTGTTACTGAGACAGGTAGACCCATAGATGAATAACACTGCTTGGGTATTAGATTGGACCTTCACTGAAGTTCAGGTGCATCTGATCATCTGGAAAACTTAACGTTCTCTGCCAATGTAATTTTTTTCATAGTTTTCGTTGATTTACCAACAAAAGAAAAAGAAAACAAACTAACTAACTAACTAAATAAAAAAATAAATAAAAATTGAGTTCAATCTAGTATTCGTTCTTGGAAGTGATGGGTGCAAGATTTTATTTTTTTATTTATTTAGTGTTCTTACAGCAGATTTAGTAAATAATTTTTAGTTTTCATATCCTAAATTTATCATGAAATATTAAAGATTTAAATTTTTGATGTACCTTGAGCTACAAAAAAAAGTAACATAACATAACATTCTCCATGCAGAAACTTTAGATTAAAACGATTAAATTTCTATTTGTTTTGGCGTGGCAGCGGCAGCGGCAGCCGGACCCGACCGCGCCGAAACACCCAGACGAGTGCCGCTGGAGAGCGGCTTTTAGTGTTGCGTGGGTCGAGGAAGGGGCAGAGACTGCCTGGCAAACCTTGGAGAAAGCGTGGTAGTTGTGAAGAATCCGATCGAAGGTGTCCTCTATTTTCCAACCGACTATTTTCCGACGAGTTCTGATGCTTTTTTGGTCCTCAGATTGGGTTGTTTGATTCTGCAACCTTGCCGTTAGACCCGGTCGAGTCAAGCTGCCGCGCAGGGTTGAGATTTAGCGCTGTTATCCCGAACCATGCAGGGTTAGTTCAAATTATCATTGCGGAGACTTCGTGTCTTGTGGCTTTTGATGAAAACGGCGGGTCGAATGAGGGTTTGTAAAGCAGTTGCTGGAGGAGCGGCAGGCTGTAGATCAATTTCTTATGTGAATGGTGTCAAGTAGAGGTTTATCGATTGACGCACCCGGAGATGAGTCCTCTAATTTCTTACGTCCAGGATTGACTCCTAGGGTGCTGAAACCATGGGACTTTTGAGAGGTGGAAGTTGTTGTTGTTGCATGTGCAGAATTCGAGGGTGGTTCTTTGATCGAGGGTGTTGAGTGAAGTCGTCCACCAGGAGTTCGATTTGGACGACGAGACGTTGCGCAAAATTTTGGCTTGACTTAAGTGGTGGACAATCTTGGTCTCTAGAAAGGAACTCGGACTGATCGGACTCTTGCTTGGAAATTTATGTCGCCAGCTTCACAGCTTCGCAAATGCTCGCCATTTAGTATCGGGTGTGTAGTTAAGGGTGGTAGTTGCGGCGGTATGACTATCGAGAGCGTTGCTTTGGTTTCTGGCTGTAGGTTGAAGATGAAGGATTACACAGCGTGGCACTCCCGAGTCAGTAATCTCATATACTTTCTACTATTACTAGCCGTCGGTGCAATTCTCGGCGTCTTTACCACATTGAACGCTGTCGGGTATCTCAGCAACCCCGAGAGGGGGTTCCTCTCAAGCGGATTCACGGCTACCCCTCCGCTTGCCGATGTGCGTCCGAGTGCACCCACGACGAATGATTCACTCTCGACACCAGTAGTAGGTGATCTTTTCAGCACCAACATCACTAGTTCACTTAGTGCTCATGGACAAAATTACTCGAAGTCTGAGGATGTAGAAGTTTCAGTCTCGAGTACCATGGATGGGTACGCAAAGGATGCAGTGCAGCTGGTTACCTCGTCAAATGTGGGCCCTGAGCCAAGCTCTGTGTCTACAAATTCATCGGCAATATCCGTGGAGGATTCGCTCTTAGACACGGGTGAGCTGGTGATGAATTCAACTGAGGCAGAGATTGACTCGGAGGAAACTGCAGAGGGTGATGTGGTGGAGGTTGGGGAGGTCGACGTCTTATCAGAAGTCCCAACCTCAAATAACACCTCCCTCCTTGACGAGGATGATTCGTTCGAAGAGAGGACCGAACCGCTCCCGAAATTCGACTCGGAGTTCATCTTGATGGCGGACCCAGTGGATCTGTCCAATCTGTCGGATGTGTACCATGACTGGACTGATGCAGAGCTTCTGTGGCGCGCTTCGGCCGCGTCAATGCGCCGACGTCGCTCCAAATCGGTTACTCCCAAGGTAGCCTACATGTTCCTCACTCGAGGTCCTTTACCTATGGGTGCTTTGTGGGAGCGCTACTTCCGTGGACACAGTGATCTGTATTCTATCTACATCCACGGACATCCCAACTACCTCCCTAGATTTCCCTCGAATTCTGTATTCTACCGTCGTAACATCCCTAGCAAGGTATCATCTAGTCCTAACTGATTTTCTTTCTTATGGCATTTTTTATAATTAATTGAAAATTCGTATGTGGATGGGGGATCGAGAATTTCCAGCCAAGGCATTACGAGATACTAATGAAAATTCACCTCACATACTGGAATGAGTTTTGGAGAATTACAGTAACTCATGCCTTTTGAGAATGCATTAAGAACCATGGGTGTGCATACTCAATCGCAAATTATGCTCAAATTTGACGAAAGTTCAACGTTTACAACTGGACGCTCAAAAATTTTGCAATTGCCGAAAGAACTGAAATGGGAGCTTGTGACCGATGAATTAGGGGGCTTTTAATTGTTGATGAATGGCATGCAGGAGGTCTTTTGGGGGAAGTTATCGGTGTTTGCAGCTGAACGGCGGCTTCTAGCGAACGCTCTCCTGGATACCGCCAATGAAATCTTCGTGCTGCTCTCCGAGTCGTGCATTCCGATCGCTCCACTCCCGGTGGCATACAAGTACTACATGGAATCGGAACACAGCTTTGTGGAGGCCTATGTGAACCTTGGGAGAGGAGGAATGGGTAGGTACAACCGTATCAAGGATCGAAGGAAATTGAATCCCGAGATCGGACCTTCACAATGGCGGAAGGGAAGCCAATGGTTCGAGATGTCCCGCGCACTGGCCCTCATGGTAGTCGCCGATCGCAAGTACTATCCCAAGTTCGAGGACTACTTGTGCAAAGGAAATTGCATCTGTTATATAGATGAGCATTACCTTCCCACAGTGCTGACAATCCTCGCACCCTCCAAGCTTGCAAACAGAACCTCACATTACATAGACTTCGCCCGGAGCACCGCTCATCCTCATCAATGGGACAAAGAAAACATCAGCGAATTAACGTTGAAGAAAATGACATCCGGCCACAATTGCACGTACAACGGCCAACTGACGGAGACGTGCCACATGTTCGCTCGAAAATTCAGTCCCGGGACAATCGAGCCGCTTCTGGAGCTCTCTGCCACGAGTTTTGGCATCCCATGAGTTGCTTTTTGAGGGACATACATTCCTTGTTAAGAAATCCTGTATCATACCATTCTTTCCCTTGCGGTCTATCATCGATGACGCAACCCACGTTAGCAGAGAACCTGGTCCGCCCAAAGTATGAGTGTGGTTGATGTTCTCTCGCTAAAGAGCTTCGTATGCGTTAATTTACCCCCCTGTCCAGCTCGACCTAGCGTCGAAATACTTTTGCCTAAGATCCACAACTTTTATTATTCACCGTTCAAGCTTTTAGGCTGCAACTGGTGCCGAGATTGCACATGCTATTGCTGCTGCTGCTTCTGCTTCTTCTTGCGTGTCCACCATGCATGGCATGATTCTGACAGTTCCCTCAAATCTTAAACTTGCATCCATAGTAGGTTGTTATAGGGAAGTTATTTTTAAGAAATTATTATAGTCACATGATACATATCTAGATTAAATTTGTCACAACAGCAACCAGCCGTCATCTAGACTCCGTTTTCTTCTGTCGCGCTTAACCTGCCAACACTCCGACAGATCTCAGACACTGGGTACAATCACGGATTCGTCAGGTCTCTGCAAACCAACTTCCTCCACCGATTGGCGCTGAACTTGATGCTGGGCCACACGTCATGCCAACCCAGACCCACTATTTGTGTCTTGTCTACATCGTGCCCATGTGTTCATGATTTCTGCATAAGATGGACTCCACCTGAGTACTAGAAACAAGTGGGTTTTAACAAATGCCACAGCTATCGTTCTATCATTATACACTAGATCTACCCCGAGTCTAAACTGCATTCAGTCGCACCGAAACATGTTACGACCTCTTCCATCATACAAGGATAGTAGATTAATAATACACTTGATTTGCAGTGTATGGAATCTACCAGCTGGTAAGGATGATTTAACAGTAACTTCTAATGCCAGTTACTAAATGTGAGAAAGCCTTCTTGTGAGGTATACCTTCATGTTTGACTTACTAGCTACAGGCAGTCAGCCATGCAGAGGGAGAGTTTGTTGGACTACTAGCTAAATGCGGTCACCCAATTTATAAGGAGAGCTGTCATGTGGGACCAGCCTAGTTTAGCATTTTATGTGATTAGTGGTTGAAATTGTGAAAAGCAAGCATAGGGTGAATGATTTTATATGATTTTAAGAAAATGAACAAATGTGGCATTCATAGATTGGAGGAAAAAATAGTGATGAATTTTGGTTGGGTAGGTCAAACGATACCTTGGTCAAACAGTTTAGGTGATATCATCTAGCTTACTTTTTCAGAGCAAAGAATTCAAGTTTTATTCCTTTATTTGCAAATTGTAGACTCAAAAATACTTGACAAACCTTACGCGGGTAAAAAGTTTTGATAATATTCTACAACTACTTGTTATTATTATTATTATTATTGTTTTACAAGACTTTGATGGTAGAGGTACTTATTGTGTTGATTTGTTAAAAAATAAATTATATTATATTTATTGTGTCAAAGTTTTTGTACATTTTTTTTATGTATGTTTGGTTGGCTTGTATTCATGGCGATATATTTATAGTCTTCTTTATTAGTAAAAAGTAGGTGATTGAATAGATTAAATAGTTTGAATGTTGAGTTGTGTAGATTCTAATACTAATATCATAGAATTTTTAAGGGATTAAATGATTACTGTAGACACATCAAATTATATAAAAACATTGATATCATTTGGATATTATATATAAATATATATATATATATATATATATATATATGTAAATTATTCATTTGGCTATAAAATTTTTTAAAAATAAATTAAGATGAATATCAAGTAAATTTATTACAATTTGATATTATTTCAAAAAAAAAAAAACTAAAACTAAAACTAAAAAAAAAAATAAAAAAGTGAGAAAATATCATATTTAAAAATAGATGTAAATTGTTCAAGATTAAGAAAATAAATAAATAAATAAATAAACTGTAAAATTAGTATATTTGTCTTTATTTATCATTTTATAAATATTACAAATAATTAGGTTTTTTTTTTATATTATAAAATTTCTTTTTATTAAAATGAAACATCATAGCATGTTAATGCAGTCAGTTTAAATGAATATATATTTAGAATTTTTTTTATATTTGAATCTTATTATGTATATTAAAAGTTAACAGTAAAAAAAAATTACAGACCTCATCATGAAAAACAAATAAATAAATAACACAATAGCTATTTAATAATTAAAAAATAAAAAATATTAACTACAATCATTATTTTAAATTGAGACTTTAATTTTTTAATGATTTTTAATGATTTAATACTAAAGAAAGAACATTAATTTCTTTTTTAAATCATATAAAATATAATTTTTTAAAAATTAAAAAATTTTATATTTGTAGTTTTTTGTAAGACTTTCTTTAGATAATAGACATTGCATTCTTATTACTTTGGAAACTCTATAGTAAAACTTTGAAAGCTTTTATTCAAATTATTATGTATGCAAGATATAACAAATAATTAGAATATTAGAAAATTTAAAGTAGTAAAACTTAATAATTTATTCAAATCATATATATATATATATATATATATTCATATACTTTAATTTGTATAAACTATTTGGTTTGATATTCAAATCTTCAATATGTTATAAGAGTTAAACATCAAACCAAAAAATTCAAATACAATACCATCTACTTAACTTTTATAAAAAAATATTTTTTCACATCACTTTTATGCACATTTCATTAATTATTGTATAAAACTACTTTATAGAGGCTTTTGAGAGTTTCAAAAACTTCACACCATAGTAAATGATTTTGTAGTCTGATTTATTTTGAAACTCTACACATTCTCATGATAAACTGGAATATTATCTGTAAACTGAATTCAAATAAAAAAAATTTACAAATCGTTTTTCTTTTATTCTGTGTAATTGGTAATTTTTACTGGTTTATTTTGTTGTAACTTGAATTTTAGCTACTTTAAAACAAATAGCTAAACATAATTGCTGTGATTCTTTGTGATATGTGTTTCTCCATCCTGAACGATAAACATTAGTACTTATAATTGATAATCATAATCATCAACAGGTACTACTCTATATCACATAAACTTAGCAATTTACAGAGATATTTGTTTATTACTAATTGATTGAAGAAACACTTCACCTATGTGCAACTGAATTATATACAAGATGAACTCAGAAAGATAAATGCAAAACATAATACAAATTACAATCAATAAACTTATCAATTCAAATTAACATTAAAAAGATTCATGTTAAGGTTGACAAAAAAATTTACATTTCTTTCTATAACTTCACAGGATGTGGTTAATTGAAAGAAAATAATTTATTTTCCATACATAAATATGTATCATGAAATATGTTCATCAGAAAACAATATGTGTGTGTGTGTATATATATAGATATATATATATATATATATACATGCATTATTTTTTTATTAATCTTTTTCATCTTAACCTGTAGTACTACAACTAAAAATATGTATTACATTGACCAAAAATGTCAGACCTTTTTAAAACAACATTCTTATTATTATTTATAAACACAAAACCTTATAAGATTCTATAAGTTTTTATACATGCAACACAAGAATAAAATAGTGGCATTAGAAGTGCCTTAATTCAGAAGGTCTCTATAATAACAGTGCATAGTCTAAATAATCATAGCCTACCCACAATTATAAACATAGAACGAAAATGGATTGCAATTAATACAATAAACGATACCAAGCATAATTGTGACTGTAATATCTCAACATTGCCTAATAAATATGATATAACAGCAATTCTGTTATTTAAAGTAAATTATTTTTAGAAATGGCAGATCAGAAAATAAAACTTTAGATTTGGTTTGCAAAATATTAATTTTTAATATTATAATTTGTAAGAAATACATGTAACATTTTAATCTAAACACGATCTTTTTCAAATATTATTAATCAATTTTTTTTTATTTTAAAAAAAGGTTAAGTTTTGAGAATGATCTTTTCTTTCTTTTTCATTTTGCAAAATATTTTCGATAATTTTAATTTTTTAACTTGGAAATAATTTTAATATTTTTTTAGTTTGTACTGTTATGATTATTTTAAATGCTAATGTGTGTTTTCATTACATAACACATTTTTTTACGACCATAAAATAGATGAATTAGAAAATTTTAAAATAATAGTTACTCCTAATAATTTTGAAAGTATATGTATGTATATATATATATATATATATATAAATTTCAAATTCAAAACTATACATAAATTCAAAAATTAGATCTAAAGTTTTTACTTAACATTTTATTATTTATCACCAAAGTTCTAGAACTTTTTAGTCTCTGACAAAGATTTGGCTTCGTTCAGTTGAATTTTTGAAAACGTAATGCATAATATTGAAAATCTGAAATTACCTTTCAACAAAAGTCTGTCAAAAATATATACTGTATACAATTTTACAACAAATAAAACTTCTTAAAGTATTTCAGAACATGTTCTTCCATAATAACTACTATAAAACATAAAGTCAATTTGAAGAAGTTTTCCTAATCTTTGTAAGATTTTAATTTATAAATTTAAATGAACAATATACTCAAAAATAATAAACATAACAATATGTGATTTTTTTGTAAACAAAATATTTTATTATATTTAAATGTCAAAATATTTATCTTCTTGATACATACACACATACCATTTGAAAATCTATTGGTTGCAATGGGAGTCAATATAGTAACACGTTCCATGTTAATATAAACTAATTGAGATACATATACTGAATATTCATAAAGTTTATGCAGTTGTACAAACGGTGTTGGAGTTGGATTGACTAGTTCAGCTCACTAGGAAATCCAATTGCCTGCCTCAATAATTCAAAAAATGTACTCAATCAGCAACACTTAATATCTTCAATGCATACACACATACTAAAAAACAAAAACAAGTGAGAAAGAAAGAAGAATGTTGAAGCCTGACCTCAAGACTTTGATTATCATCATTTTTTAAAAGCCAACCAACTTGTGCAGATGTTAGAGTTAACTTTTTCTTGACCTCAAACTTCATATTGGCCTCAAGGTTGATTAATCATGTACAGCAGATCTTGCAATTACGATTTTTGTTTGTGAAAGAAATCTTGGATCGAGGAGGCTGAGGTGGAAAAATTACCTAGGCGGCACAAAGCAAGGGACATGGCATGTCGCCGTTGGAAGTCTTTTCATTCAATGCTCTGGAGTGCCACGAGACAAGGAAGTGAACCGACGAAGCACAAAATCTTCTAACATGAAGTCATGCAAACTGGATCAAACATTAAGAATCACTAAAATTATAGAGTATATAGAGTTAAAAGATAAAGAGATCTGGAATTTTCAATTTAGGGCTTCGAGAGCTGACAAGCACCCTCAATTAGGAGTGTGGATTCTGAAAATATCTGCATATGTTCAATAGCAATATTCAAAACTAATGTCTTCTACAAAAAAGCAAATTGGACAATCTTGCAGAAGTAGAAACCCTGTCTACAACAGTAGTGGAACGATACCTGCTCAAGGGTCCAGAGCCGAAGAAATTATTTCACTTGGAATCAAGTTCAACATCAACTTCCTCGAGGTCCAAGTCGAGCGGTGAAGCTGTTAATTGCTTGTAACTTAGAGGCTCTTTCGGCAGGCTGGCCAAGCCGAGCAGTGAAACCGTCGCCAGTTTGCAGCTTCGGTACCGCCTCCTCAATTGGACCAAGCCGGGCAGTGAATGAGAGTCTTCTTGGTGCTGCTAATGGTCGCTGTTGTAACCTAGATATATTTCTCTGCCTATGCAAGAAAGGCTGCCATATGTATATCCAACACACCTTCCCTTAGCAATGAGCTCAAACCCCACAGAATCGGACATGGAAACTGTGAATTGTGCAGTGCGTCACCGTAATGAACATAAAGAAGGATGTGTAAAGATAGAGAACAGACAACACTTTTTAAGTGACTGAAATGGATTTAAAGTACACATACATTATACATGTGTTGGAACTCAGGGAAACTGTGGAATTGTGACGAAATGATTTCAGCTTCAATACAAACTAATACAGAGGGAACAGTACATTACAACTGAGGCGAAAGACGAGGAATTTGGAAACAAACATCAACCACGAAATTGGGAAGAAATATGAAACACGACTCCGAAATTTGGACACAGAGAAACTCGAATCGGCACATGGTTAAGGATCTTGAGGGCGTTGATGCCAACAAGAGAGACATACCAAGCAAGGTGACAAAATGGATCGTCTCGACGATGTCTTCTGAGTCTTCAACATGCTCAGCGTCATAGCTGGCCTGGACACATGATCTGCCTTGTCTAACCTCTTGTCTCGTCGTAAATCAACGCTAAACCTCCCGGATTGACATTCTATGTCCAAATACCCACTATTGTGATCAACTACATCCCTCACATATTTGAAGCTTCGGTTGGAAACCCATTGGGGATGCGGATCAATTAAGCCTCCATTGCTATCTGCTTCTAATGAGAACGTTGTGAGAGACGAATTAGTATCTGATATAGATCCATTATCAGCATCAATATCATTAGGATCGTGATACGCATCACTATGCTCAAAATCTTCGTTGTCCAGCTCCATTGCTGGGACAAGGATTCTAGGAATCGATGAAATACTAATTGTGAGATGCTGTTGATGCGCATCCTCAGGGCATTTTGGACCGTCATTTCCGAAAACAAAGGAAGAAGCGACCGGAGAATTGAATGGAAACGCTGCTTCGTCCATTTTCGCTCGATCATCTTGAACTTGGTTGAGCCCGTTTTTCACTTGTTGCAAGTCGGGCTCGTCGAGGTCTGGCTCATGTGTCATATCCATCTTTAAACGCCCAGAATTTAACACTAAATCGTTTAATTCCGACTCAAAATCCAACCACCCGCTGCGTTCCGATGCGAATGAGTCAAGCGCTCCTATCCTCAACCGCCTGGATCCTCCATCAACGCTAGAATTCAAGCTGCTCAGGGAAATGTCCCGTTGTGACACATCAAGTTTGGCTCTAGCTTTTACAGATCTTCCTGGTTCTGTGGATCGGTGATGTCCGCTTCCATTTTCGTTGATGGACAAAGTCCTGGCTGGTATTTGCTCCAAATCCAAGTTGAATGACTTCCTGTTTGATGACCAACGCTCAACCGATGGTCTTCGTTTTGCTCCTCCGGTAGCAAGGTCAGCATGATGTTCTCGGGAACAATGCAAGGCAAGGTCGTTGGAGATTTGGAAGATAACGTCATCTTCAATAATGATATCATCCTCGTCGGTATCGTCATAATCAGACATCGCATGTATCGAAATGGAGCACCGACCTGGGTGAAGACTATGTTGCCATTCGTTAGCTCCTATCGTTAGCTGAGTGGATGGAGTACACTTCGTGTCAGGCTGGCATAGTCTCTGCGAACGGTCTCTTGAGAATTCGTATCCAAACAATCTCTCTGAAAACGTTGGTGCTGCCGGACAACTAACTTTAGGATCAACAGCGCTCATTGAAGAGCGTCTGTTCATCTTCGCTGCAGAACCATTATTGCTTTGAATTTTTTCTTTGTCTTGGGAGTTGTTTTGTGTCGTCTCTACACCCGTATCACTAGGTTTTTGTAACCTTGACTTCCCTACTCGGTGCTTGAAATTTTTGTCTGTTGTGTGACCAGTTCCACTTGTGCCAAAAGTAGAATGCGCAGAATTGGGTATGCTACTCTTGACACCACTTCGAAGCCGTGGAGGCGAATAGAGCATACCACTGGCAGCTTTCGATACTGTTCCATTTTCGTCCAGATGACTACCATTCTCAGCCAAAGGTGTGCCACTCTTGTCACCCTTGTCAGCATAAGATGATACAGATGTAGCCATAACTGATGTACCACGTATTTTCCCGTGCGGATCCACCAAACGTCCTTGTTGTCCTTCACTTCCACAAGATATGCAGGCTATTCCTGATCGGAACTTGTCCGAAATCATAGAGGACATTGATGACTGTCTACTAAAGAATTGATCTTCTTCGTCACACACATCAACTCCCATAAAACTTGGTTTCAGATTCAACTGAACCAGTTTGGGTTCATGAACTTTAACCTCACCACTAGAAAATCTTCTACCCTCGAACGATGTCACATTTCTTGGATGCGATTTTCTGCTCAGAGGAACAGCTTTTGCTTTGGATTTATTGGATTTGTCGGGTTTGCGAGTCCTTAATCTGCCCTTTTCTTCACTCTCCTTTATCTTCCACACTTGATCCATGTCTGTCGCGTCCAGATGAGACCTTACACCCTTATGTAACCGGTTATCATTCCAACAACCTGCCATGTCTTATTCATATACAAGGATTCCCGCTGTAGCATTTTTAATTTCACTCTACCAAAATCTAAAGCCCAGTTCGCCAACGGCAACATGTGAGCTCATAAAGCGTGTATAATGATGTCATATTGAGAGGTGTTGTCAGGGATGACCTGAGCATCCTCTTTAGTGTTAGATGCAGGAAGCATTGTATTTAGCAATTGAGGAGAACGACATTGATACCAAAATATCCACTTAGAGCTGGTCGGTTCTAAACCTAAAATGCGAAATATAAGTAAGAAAATAGAGAGGCTGTTTGAATACCTTCTCTCATGAGACTCTATTACAGTTTCATAATGCTGCTAAGAAAGAGAATAGATGCTCCTTCAAAGCCCAGTAGGCCAGCTTTGTAACAAATTCATTCTCCAAGTGCACAACGATGCTCTTGCAACCATCACGATCTTTCCCCAGGAATGCTTGAAAACATGACCTGCAATCAGAATTCCGTCGCTTCAGCTGAAATTGATGGTAAGAATTTCAGCTAGTTCTCAAAACAGACTTAGATTTACGTACAGTGTTCGCTTTCGCTTGACTCGACCTTGACTGTACTGCTACACTTGGATAGATATTCAATCGTAATCTTGATGCTGGATGCAACTTCTTTTCTGTCTAGATTCAGTGTACCAGCTGCTATCCTGACCTCCAGTTAAGTAATCAAAATTAGGGGAGCTTCCATTTTGAAATATTTTACTCGACCCGAGAGCCTACGATATTTAAAGTTCGCAGTCACCCATCAAAGCACTACATGGCAGGTCTCCAAGAGCAGCCTCGACATGAAACACCTATAAGCTCTTTAAAGAGCCAAAATACAAACGGCAATATTGAGGAATTACGACATCAACCACTCTAAAATGCAACGCAGCTCTAGAAAAATTCGAAATTCGACAAATCAGAAAACATAGAACCGAACTCTGTAGTTTCAAACGTTTCGTTACAACACTCACACCAAACAGACGACTCTGATCACAGAGAAGAATAATTCTCGACACCGCTGATGAGCTTCACTGAGGGATCGGTTCACAGACGAAGAATGAATGAGCCGAAAGGTGGTCATATTGCCTGCAACGAAGAATGGATCTCCTATGCATTACAACCCTTCTCCAAGCGACCGTTTATTTCGCCAATGCCACGATTGGGGGAACCACATTGGGCCCCCAAAATTCCCACCTTAACGCACCTATTTAGGAAGCACTAAGAATCACCCTTCATAGAATGTTTGTAGATTCATTTTCAAAACCAGACGCTTGTCCGCTGACTGCAAATACCACCGGGAGATACATACGTGAATTGATTTAGCCTTCAAACACAAGCGACAGTCCACATGCTCTCAACCACTTCCAGCACTGAAAAAGGGTGCAGGTATCAAAGATGCGTAAAATTAATTCGACAACACAACAATTTGGCCCGAGTTTCCATAGCCTCGACCTATGTACCTAACTTGATTTTTCAGAAACCAAACTTGTACTCCAAATCAAATCCAAATTTGAACGCAAAATTCAGTAGTCCAGTGGCTTCAGCCCGCTGCTTACGTTTAGGAATGAATTCACAGATCGGCTTTTCAAAAACATGACTGCTGCTTACAAAGAACTGCACCAGCATTTTCAGTGGACTTAAGATTGATCCGTCAAGGTAAACCATGCTTCAGCGTTTACGAGAAAAGGAAAATGTCCCCAAAACACTACACTGTGCCTGTCTTAGGATACCCGCATTGCGTGCGTAGTAAACACCTTAAGGTAGCCCAGGATGTAACATCCTCTCCACCAAAAGCTACCATGAACTTTAACTTCCACAATCTTCCTCTCGACAACCTCAAGTTCCAGGTTTCCCGCTCACCACGAAAACGTACCCGATCACCTCTTTGCAACATAAGTCAATTGCTACCATTCTTCTTACACGACTCGATTGCTTCAACACAGTGAAGCTCGCCCTGTACGCGCTAAATATCACACCACCATTCTTATGACTTCCAGAGTTAACTGCACTCACTCGCCGTTCTAAAACTCAAAACAGACATTCCCCGAACTCTGGCGGCGCGGTACTTCCACCTCCCGAACATCTTTCCATGGTGCAGATTGTCTCACAGGAGCGTCTTTACAAAAGATTTACAAAAATTCAAGAAACATGCGGGTCCAATCACTTTCTATCCCACAAGAAGCAGAATCAAAGCACAATACACCTCTAACACCCAAGCAATGGGGTGACAATTGCAGGTTCCTTTCTGGATGAGCATTCCTTTGAATCATTGAGAATAATACATCAAATCTGAGTCCAAAATTGCAGAGCTTCCATTGTCACCCAGGCGCCAAGCCCACATTCCTCGGCGAGCAAATCATGGACGTTGCATCGAACTACCCGGCCCTTCACAGTCCACATGGCTGGTGGATTCTTGTCATCGACATATTCGCGCCGTCCTGTTCCCTCCTCCGAATTCTCAACGTGAACTTTTCCACTTCAAAGAGGTGTGTCAAATAATACCGCAGAAATAGTCGCTACAACCGAACCCCTTTTCAAGAACCTTGTAGAGTTGTGACGGTAACTTTCAGGAGCAACCTGATAGGATTGGCGGAACATTTAGTTCGTAATTACCCGATGATAAGGGTTTCTGTACGTTACGATACTGTCTATTTTTCAGTTTTTGGATCTTCCCGTTTGATGATAGGTTTTATGTTTGTTCATCGATATGTGCTGCAGTGGGCCGTTCATGAGGTTCAATTACCCGTCTTGACACAGTATTTCTTCAATTCATTTTCTGTGTCTATGTTATTTCATTTTCAGCTTCTCGATGTTCCTCGCCATGTACAATTTTGCTTGGCAATCCGTCACAGTTCGTCTCTCATCTGTTTTTACATAACTATGTTTGGTAATGAGTCATGGCTGTTGGCTAGTTACAGATTTCGGTTCTATTGCACTCTGCCGGTACGATATTCTACAATTACTGAATGCCACTTTGCAATCTGTTGATCTAAACTAGATGAGTTGTAATTATTTCTTACGTAGTTTGTCGCCTGGTGCCTGTAGCTCCGACAGCAAAAGTCATGACGTGGTGCATCACGCATGAACCAGTACATGCAGAATTACTTTTTGAAGTGAGACAGTGGCGCGTCTTTGTCGTGTGTTGCATCAATCTGCCCTTGTTGAGATCATAATTGGCAACTTGCGGCCGGAGGATGGGGCTGTCATGTTCGTAGGCATACCATTTTGACAATCCGTAGTTCACTTGCAGTATTTCACTAGTTAACCTATACTCATTTTGACTAACGATGCATTGCAGGTGTGCCACAGATTGGTTCATTAGCAAGTGTAAGCCACATTCGCCATGGTTCCAGATGAAATATGAACTATCAGCATGCGTTTTGCACGTTGCTTGCACGTCCTGCAGAACTGTCCTTGGGCTTAATAAACTACGCCAATGAGAGCTGTATCTCTGTAGGAGCCTCAATTAGTAAATCTCATGCTCTAAAAAACAAACACCACATGCAGTTATCGAAATATTCTAAACATAGCTATCCTGTTTCAAGGTGTGCTAGTTGGCCGGAGGTGAAAATTGGACGCATCATTTCTCTTCGAATGAAAACCATCTAAAACAAGAGGCACCTGCAAGCCAAGTCAATCACCTACAATTTCCAAAGACGAGAAAAGTGCACGAAGTGCCGAACGTCATTGTTACGTAGGTTCGAATGCCGTTCGGCTATTTCACACCTGAACTCTGAATATTTCCAAAATAAATCTATACTTAGGTCGAAGGATGTCCCGTGCAAATTCAATGACCATAAAAAATAGCTCCGTGTTCGACATTTGCGTAGGTTTTCCAAGAACACGACGCACCGAGACTCGTGCACGGGAATCACACTTCCGCTTGAATAGAAACTTTCAGACGGAGGCCACACAACGTCGTCATCCCGCGGAATACACAGATCGTCACAACGTTCTGTCCATTGCGGAGGGCCAAATTCACACAACGTTGTCGCATCTCGTGAGAGCACAGTGGATAAGTCACACCACAGAACACTTTGGGAGAATATTCTAAGAAACACGCCATGCTGGCACAGATCAGCTGAGGCCTCGGTGCGGAGTTCGCAAACGATGCCCTCCTTGTAGCGAAGGGAAGCGCGGCAGACGCAACGGCAACACTTTCTGGTGGCAAGCAGACATGAAGACAGCGTTGGACTCTGGCAGGAGATGAACGGGATCGATGCCTTCGTCCGACGATCCTTCTAGAAGCATCCTCGAATCCAGGGTCACCGGCCCGGGCGGGAACCCTGCGCCTGTTTTACATCCTGAGATGATGGACCCGGCCCGTTGCATCCCAAGGATACTGACCCTTCTATAGGCTCAAAATTCATCACACTTCATAGACTTTGCTTAGCAAAAATGAAAGGAGATCAGATATGAGGTTGTGTATAAATTCAAATGGATATTACGTGTTTTGCAATTTTTTGGGTTTGTGGAGAGGTTGAAAACAAGACTTGGTAATAGTGTGGGTGAGGGAATTTGATCAAATTTTGGCATCCTTACAAACTTTTATATTAAAATGCAGGTATGAATTTTAAAAGAAGAAGAAGAAGAAGAAGAGATGAATTACAATGTAAAAAATAAGAATAATACAATATGATCTACAGGTTCAGAATATATTTTGTGCAACAAATGTACCATGCAGAACAACCTTCTTTTTTTTCTTTTTCTTTTTTGATTTTTGCATGCACAATAAGTAATAGTTATGTGTAAAAAGTTGTAATGTAATGTTAAAGTAAAAATAATCTCACAAAATAAGATAAAACCTATACAAAGGTAATATATACATACATACATATATATATATATATATATATATATAATAAAATATATTAAACACATGTTCTAAAGTTTAATACATGACATTAAAAAATAAAAATATTCAAAAGAATTAAAGACTACTTTTCTATAAAATAACCAAAACAATAATTTTCATTCTTATTTTTACAAGTTTAATATTAATTGAAATTTAATTTTTTTAAAAATAAGTTTTATTATTTAGAAATTTAATGATAAAACAAAATTTCTATATGGTAAGAATGTAAAATTTTAAATTTATAGACTTATTTAATTTACATTGCAATAATTTAGTGTATTAAAGCATTTTATCTTAAAAAATGAAATAAAATAATAAAAAAAATGCAAACAAAATACAAAAATTTGAATTATTTTTCAAGCAAAATTGAAATACATTATCCCATAAATTAATTATTCCATAAGTTTTGTAATTATCCCATAAATTTGAATTGTTTTTCAAAAAATTGGATATACAAGTTATTACATGATTTTTTGTTATGACTTCTTTTTTCTTTTTCTATAATTACATTATAAAAGGTCCACTACCTTTTAATTTGTGAATTTTTTGCTTAATTTTGGTTTTGTCTTCCTCTCTTTCTCCAAACAAATTCTTTGCACTATAATTATTTTATATAGTTATAAAAACTACTGTTTTTGAACCAAGAGTATTTCCAACTTTCAATGATTCTGCAAATCATTACATATTGATTTGCAAGTAAAAGAAAATTAAAGTGGAAATGTTGTTGCACTTTCCAATTAGTTTAAAAAGTGCCAATTGTAATCATATTTTTCTTCCTTTTCATTATAATTTTATTTATATAATTTTTTTCAACTGTCTTTTGGTGTTTCATTTTGCAAAACAAGGCTAAAGGTTGTGCTTTTAATAAAATTTGTAATAGATTAACTCCAGCATACAAAAAAAAAATAATAATATAATTTTGCAGCCAATCTAAAAAAGAATAAAATTTAGTTCATTTCATCTATGTTCTACAATTACATAATTTTTATAAACTTATGGGATAATTACAAAACTTGATGTGATTCAATTTCACTGTAAATTTTTGTACAAAGTGTGTAATTAACAAAGCACATAAACTTTATAAATTCTAAATTTTAGATTTTCTTTACTCTAGAATAAGTTTTTATAGAATAACTGTAAGAAAATATAAAATAAAAGTACTTTTAGCGTCCAATGGTCCATGCTTGCAGCTTGCTTTGAGTTGTTGCAATACATTGAGATAGGATTAATTTTGTAAGATTCAAACAAGACAAAATTAAATATTAGATATATACATACATACATATTAAATACATATTTGTTAATATTTTCACTTATCAATACCTCTTATAATAAAGCAAGGTCTTCAAGTCAAATTATTTTATAGACCCAAATATTCTTAAATAAAGACATAAAGAATATTAATACATAAAAAAATAAAAAATAAAAACAAATGTATACATGTATACATGTATATGGATCCCAAAAACTATATCATGTGATTTTAAAACCTCACTCATGAAAATAATTAATTTGTGATTCAAAATTTTAGTGTAATGTATATATTTCTATATATAAATATATACAACCACATTATTGTTTCCATCATAGAATTGTTTCAGGTCTTTAATGAAGGGAAATCAATTCAAGTTGTTAACTAAAACCAAAGTATCAAGGCTATGAATATTTGACCAATCTATGTAATTACAATTGTAGTTTAAGAGATTGATATAAAAAGTTATATTAATCTCTTAAACTACAACTATATGTAATCATATAGATTATATTTTTTATATCAATTTCAGAGAAAATCAGACTTTGTACTTGAAAATAAATTTATCCAAAAAAATTAATGTCATTATATAGAAAAAAAAAAGTTTCATTTTCATTACAAATTTTTAATTGGTCCATCACATCAGATTCTTGTAAGTGGACACTATTGTTTTCATTTCTTGCCTAAAACACTAAACCTAGTTGATCTTATTGGAGTTCATTTAAAGAATAAAAGGTTTGAGATGCAATATTTAATTGTTTTAAGGAAAAAACATTAAACAAAAAATGGAGACAAAACACGACCACTTTTCTCCAGAAAACTGACAAGAACAAAAGAATTAAGATCAGTTTTTACATAAATCTTATTAAGGAATAACAAATAAACATATTTTTTTGTTATGGTAGTTTAGTGGTAGTTTTTTGAATTATGCTTTTACCACCAATCTTACAATGAGTTACTTTGAAGAAAATTACAAAGTCTAAGTGGATACCAAATGCATTTTTTTTTTCTAATGCGAGGGAACTGTAAATAATGATTTTTAATACAATGTCAAAATGTTTTGAAGTTATTTTTTTAATTTTTCAAGTCACAATCCAGAATTGATCAACCACTACTTTGATTCAGTTTACAAAAAATGTAAATATTGATGCATATGCAGCATCCAAAAATAGGAATAAAAAACCAGAAAAGGCATTCTAATAGCATTTTGATTTTAATTGAGTTAATTTAACATGTAAGAATGAATGTATATGTATATATATATATATATATATATATGCATATCTTCAGTAGTTCAAAAATAATATTTTGAAACATTTTTAAAAATTGTTTAACGATGTTTTGTAATTCAGTCTTTAGTATAAAGTAGAGTATGTTTAAAAAAACAAAAAATCTAAATTTCCTCATATAAACAAAAGTAGAATAAAAAATCATCTAAAACTACAAGATTATCTCATGGAATTAGATACAATTATTGAATCAATAAATTAAAAAAATAAATTGGGTAATTTTGCATTAATTTGATAATTGTTTTAAAATAATTTCGTGCTAGCACATATCAAATATAAATATATTTATACAAGTTTCTATTATCAAAAACTTATTCTTATAGCCATATATCCTTTTTTATTTATTCAATAGGCTGAATAAATTCTGATTCTGAAATTTAAATATATAATATTTTGACAAACTAGTTAAACCTTAATGCTTAATCCAAATACACTTGAAATTGAAAACAACTTTCTTCTGGAGCTTTCTTAAAAAAAAAGTTAAATAGAATTTATCACACACACACACACACATATATATATATATACATATATATATACACATATATATAGAGAGAGATTGAGCATGTTTTTTATTACATATCACATACATCTTATAGCAAAATTTGTGTTTGACATAAATAGTTCCACTAAAACACCAAAGCTAAAATCTTAATATATAAAACTAAATGATAGAGAGACAATTTGTTAAACATCAATAAACTCAACATCAATCATTAAAAACTCCAAAATATGGACCCTTGCTTATAAACTTTAATAAAGTTATTAAAAAAGTAATCCAAATTCAATAAAATCCAAACATCCATTCAAATTTCACACACCAAAGTCAACAAACATTTTATAACTCACATACATAGTATTCAACCTCCAACCTTACTCACATCTTCATTATTATTATTATTATTATCATTATCATAATCGTCATTTCCCATGTATTTTATTAATATTTCAAATATCTTATAAAATATGAACACATATCACTACTTGTGCAAATTTATAAACGCACACCACAAAAAATAACAAAGAAACAAATGACTACGTTGTTATTGAACAAAACCATAAAATGTCATATAATTAATTTTCACCTTCGTACTCTTCTTCTTCTTTTTGAAGATGTAGCAAAATCTTATTCTTTTGAAGATGTAGCAAAATTTTACTCATCGTTGTGTGCGCAATGGACTAATTTGTTCCCGAAGGTTTTGCAAGTTTGTTCCCTTTTGGCTTCGTGCTCGTTCTGTGTGGCTCGTCGACGAAGGAGACGAAGGTGAGTTCGCGACATCACACAGAGTTCGACATACGATTGCGCTTGCGAGCCAAGGTTTTGGTGTACTCGGGGCAACATGGAGCTTCTAGCGCTGCTCTTCACCTTACTTTTTTTGCCGACCGTGTTCGCGTTGCTGCTATGGCGACGCTCGCACGCGGCGCGTGAGGTTAGTATGAAATGAAATTGGTGTTCTTAAATTTTGAGTGTTCTGTATGTGTTTGCTGCATTATTCGAAGGTATTTGTGTTTAGTTTTTGGTTGTGGTTGATTGAATGAAGTTGTGAATGAGGATTATGGCAGGAAGTCGCCGGTGATGGTGTTGCGGCTGCGGCAACACGAGCCGCGGAGACGCGAGCTGGTACCAGGAGTCGGATGAGGCGGCGGGTCACATCAGTTGCGCCTGCTGCGTCTTCTTCAGCAAGTGTGTGATAATTCGATGAAGAATTTTGATTGATGTTTTGGTGTTGTGTATGAGATGGGAGGGGATTAGAAGGGGAGATGAAGTGATTGTTAGTCTCAGCAGCTTTGGTGTGAGCAGCAGGTGGAGTTGGCGATGAAGGGGAGGAGGAGGAGGAGGAAGTAGAAGAAGAAGTCGACGGCTATTATGTTTCTAAGAAGCCAGGAAAGAAGGATTTGAAAAAGAAGGAGAAAGAGGCTCGCCGGGAGGTTTGTCCTACTGCACAAACCTAAAACGTACTTTAATATCCTAATTGCTTACGGCATGGATTTTTTTTTTTTTTTTTTTTTTTTTGTGAAGATTGGTATTAGCCCCTCATGTTTCGATTTGGCACTTATGGTTTCAGCGGATGCACTTAGAGTGATCGTAAATGCTAAGTGCTAAGTATAACAAGCACCGTAATCTAAAGTATGCCTCATACAAGGCAATGGCAAAATTCCAAATGTGATAGTTAGGTGCTTTCCATATACACTGAGCTCCCTAGTGCATGTAATGGCGTTTTCTTAAAAACTTCAGGCCGACAAAGCTGCAAGGGAGGCAAAAAGTGAAAAACAGGACAGGTATGAGGCTATGCGTCGCAAGAAAGATGCGGAGCGAGAGGAAGAAGAGCGTCGCAAGGTTAGTTCATTTATGCTCTTGAACTTTAAATCGCAAATAAAGGAGCGTCTTTTCCTATTCATACGCTGCGTATGCTGTTACTGGCAGGCATAGCTGTTGAGCTTTAGGTCTACTGGGGAAACCTTTTTTTATCAGAGTTGGAATCAGCCCTAATCCTGTTCAAGACTATTTGCTGTACACTGCATTGGACATCATTTTATTTTTCATCTATTGACAATTCCTCATTGCAGGAGGAAGCTGCCCGAGAGCAAAAAGCGAGAGAGGAGCAAGCAGCCAATGAAGAATTCGAGAAATGGAAATCACATATCGTTGTTGATACAGAGGGAACCCTTGAGGATACTGAAAAACAGACTCAAGGATTGCTCGTCGATTTTGTAGAATACATCAAGGTAATCATCCTAACCATCGGAAGTCGGTTGAGTGCCCACAAACATGTACGACCCTGATCACTTTTAGACTTTGTTCTGGTATATGGACAAGATTTGTGTGTAGTGTGGGTGTTTTTGGAGGTTAGAAGTCTTTAGTTTTGATCATTATATGGTAATGGGATTACTAACATTTAACTCTAAAATCATGCAGAAGCACAAGTGTGTGGCATTGGAGGACCTTGCTGCGGAGTTCAACCTGCGTACCCAGGTCAGTATATACCTTTGTCAAGTTTGCTTGTAATGGCACAAGCGTCTTGAAATACAGGTTTAAAGTGGATCACAATCTATCTACTTCCATTTTATTATCGCCTATCAACTATGGTTGGTTGGAGTTTGGACGTTTATGAGTACAAGCTGCATGTTGCAAAACCTGCGTGCTCATAGACGTGAAATTGTGCCCCTGTTCCTTAAAGTATCATTTGTATGTATTCTTGGCACGTTTAGTCTTCATATGTGTTGTTTGTGATGGTCCACCTTGCAAGTCTATTATATAATATTGGTTGGCATTTTCCAATAGATCGTGAATTTTGTGTTGATGAATTTTTTCAAATGTGACTAACATTTTGAAGTGATACAGGAGTGCATAAATCGAGTGATGGAGCTAGAACAAATGGGTAAGACTATAAAGCTATTTATTTTTGCTGTCTGCACGTTATCTTTTCAGGGTATGATGTTGAGCGTGGACCTGAAGTAATGATATTCACCTGCTCGACATCTTTGCATTGTTATCATTTCAGGTCGTATTTCAGGAGTTATGGATGACAGGGGGAAATTCATTTACATTTCCCCAGAGGAGATGAAGGCGGTGGCTGATTACATCAAGCGTCTTGGTCGTGTTAGCATCGCCCACTTAGCTAGCAAGTCAAATGAATTCATTGACTTGGAGCCGAAGGCTCTGGAGACTGACATCATCTCTTGTGCAGAAGAAGTGGACGAGCCTTCAAAAATTGACAACGTCGCTCCTCCTATACCTGTAGCTTAAGCAGTGAAACCGCATTGGAAACTATTCTTCAATCATGTAAATACTCAAAGAAGCTGGGATCCGTGTAGTGCTGATGTAAGAAGCTGTAGCCTAGTGCCTTCAACAGAGAGCCATTCCATTTCTGGCGATAAGTGCACGAGGTGGTATTTTTCCTGTACTTAATGCACCTTCGCATTTATGAAACACCTTGGCTTCAGACGTTCTGCATGTCATGAAGGTCATTTTTTACATTCATATTTTTCATCTGCTTTTGAGTCATTTATCATTATATAGCAGAATAGAACCAATAGTTCAGTGTCTGGGTAGCGCACTGGGAGGATGAGCACAGCTGATTGGAAACCTATGATAGATGCCGAACACATTGGTTATGCATGTTACGTACGGTTGAAACAGATGTACCATGGTCTAACAAAACCGAGTTATCGAACATCATGGCTTGAAGACATCCACTGGTTGGTTCTCGAGGTTAGCAGGGTTTCTGAACATCCAAGTTTGATCAATCGAGACATTTACAGTATCTTGTTACTGATTACTAACTACGTCCAGTTGCATCAGAACCGTATTCATCCTCATTTTCCACAGTGGATTTCCATATGCACTCTTGGCATCAATATGGACTGATTAGATCATTATTCCTGCACCTATTTTGTGTAAGTGTTATTCATGTTACCTCATTTTCTTCGGAGAACATGCGTGACAGTTCTGAAATTCCATATCGAGGACCTTTTCTATGACACTTGCAGAAACAAATCACAACATTGCGACATGAAATCAGTCTTCGATGCAATGTTAAAGATGGTCATGTGAAAGTACAGAAGCCTGTAGCGTTTCACTAGAGTACAATACAGCTTCGTGCTACATAAATTATTCCTTTGGTATCCACAAGCAAAGAAAAGGTCTACGGTGTACCATGTAAAGCCTAAAAGTTTGTAATACATGTTTAAGCAGTCCACAAACTACCACCAGCGACGTCTCCGTATTAAACAACCTCTTTCATAAATAGGATTCTGATTGACTTTAAAGAGAACGTTTCGATGGATATTACATTCATGTGACATTCTTTCATGGAAAATCACTTTGAGCTCAAACCGAAACATTTTGTGTATTGAACGATAACTTTGAGTAGCAGAGCTTAGCTAGAACTTCCCATTAATTTTTTTTTTAACATAGCTAGATGATTTATAGAAACAGGAGCAGAGGATACCACCTCTAGAATATTATAGGACAGAAATGGCCGAAGATATGGAAGAGGATGATGCTGGCTAATGAGGTAGTGCAGGATTATGTTACATGTGGTCATCGTTTGGGTAACAAATTGACCAAAGGAGGTTGTAGGAAGTTTATTGTTTATTGTGAAGAGACATGTGTGGGCCAAATTCCAAAGAGCACACAACATTTTTGTCCAAGGTGGTAGCGTAGGTGGACAAAAACACTTACATCTTTCATTTACAAACTAGGATCAGCAAGCACACCAAAATCTCTTTTTTTATTCATATAAAGTGTTTTGTATTTTAAATATAAAACACTTTATATGAATAAAAAAAGAGATTTTGAAAAATATGCTATATAAGCTTTAAAATCATTTATTGCAAGGCATTGCAAGTCTCTAGTATTCATGTGGTGTACACTAATAATGGTGACTAACAATTTTCAATAAAAGGTTTGTCATAGAATCAACTCTTAGATGTATAATTATCTATATTGTGAATTAATAAATTTAAAATGATCATATTTAGATAGATGGAGTCTTCAATCTATTTACAATCATGGTTATTCAAATGTAATAACAAAAATTATAATGAATTGTGGATTAAAAAAAAAAAAAAAAACTACAAAACTTATTATAAATTTATACATATATGGATGGTTGTTAACCAACCAAGTTAACTAAGGGTGATTTGGAAAAACCAACCCATTGAAGAGACCAAGACCAATAGGATTTAAACAATAGAAGGTAATATAGAAATATCCCTTCCATGTAAGAATTGGATCAATAAGATTTGGAGAGTAGAAGATAAGTCGGGGATATCTGACCCAGATAATGAATTGGATATCTTGAAGTTAGAAAATAGAGCAAATTAGATTAAGAGAGTAAGTAGGGCAAAGCAGCAGCAACAAAAAACCTCCCAACTTCTAATCCTCATAACTTTCCTATTTCAATTCCGAATTTGGTGATTCTTTCATCTAATCTTATTAAAAAAAAAATTCTATATAATAAGTATGTATAAATAAAAAATAACTCTATTAATAGTAAATTCTAAGAAGATTAGTAGGAATATATAACAATAATTAACAACACAAGTTTATAACAAACAAAATAATACAACTCTTTGTTGCTTTAATAGGTTGCCCTTGTCAAGAGCTTAAACCAAAGGTGTGAAAAAGAGATAGAGATATAGATAGATAGATAGATTGGTAAAGAATAAGGCTTTAAAAAGATCTTATATATCTAAGCCATAAAGCCATTTATTGGTAATTATCATTGCCAATAATTTACAAGTAACAACTAATTTGGGAGCCTTTTTACTAGCTACTTTATGCAAGTGGTATAACTTACATACTACTTTATCTTATTCTAAATATTTTCAACTACCAACTATTATTTTTAGTACCACTTATCATTAAGAGGTCAACCTATATCCTCCATAATCTTCAACTAATGCTATTTGTAGAGAGGATCCATGGTTGGCATCCATTTGCTATAAGGTGATGATAAATCACTATAGATATCAATCAATAGATAAATTTTAATTCTTAATAATTTAATTAGCCAAAACTTATATAAAATAATTTTTTAATTTTTTAATAGAAATATTAATCTTTAAAAAATATTCTAGCTATTTTTTAATATTTAATATTATTTGAGATTTATAAATTAATATTAGATTTTCATCAAGAATTTTTTTCAAGTTGCAACTCCACTTATACATTTGATTTATAAAGACAAACTTGAGTAGAACAAAGAAATTAAAGTAGTATTTTAAGCTTTAAAGATAGTTTTTATTGGAATACTAATTTTATATCAAGTCAACTTTTTTAAGTCATTTTTTATGGAAATAAATATATTAGATTTTGACTTGGATATAAAATTATCACAAATAGAAGTAGATGGCAAAACTTCACCTTGTAGCTTTGTATTCAAGAAAATTTTCAATAGCCAAGATCAATTATAAGATCTACAACAAGGAACTACTTACAAATATAGATTCATTTTTAAAAAGACATTATCATCAAAAAAAATACTTTTAGTCTAATAACAACTTATATTGATCACAATAACCTCAAGTATTTTATCTCAATATGTGTTTTGAATCATTATTAAGTATGTTGGAACATATCATAGTTAAGATTTGTATTTAATATTACTTATCAACCAAGGAAACAACAAGGTTTGTCAAATTCTTTGTGTAGACGCTCTTATATTGTACTAAAAGAAAGAAAAGCAACTTATGATTAAGAGCAAATAATTCTTTTGAAACCTAAGCAATTTTATCTTTAAGCTATAAAATTAACAATGTCAATTTATTCAATATTTTTTGATGAAATTTATTCAAGTATGTCTTTAGATTTTCTTGTATGTGACAATAAGAAAAATCCTTCTAAATCTCATGATATTTCTAGGTTTGAATTCAATGATAATCTTTTTTATTTTGAAAGATGCTTATATATTCCAAAAGATAAAGCATAATTACGTGTTGTTTAAGCTTGTCACAATTTTCTTGTAGTAAGACATTTCAAATATAATAAGACTTTGGAATAAATTTCAAGAGATTTTGGTTGTCTAAAATATAAAAGATAATAAAAGATTTTGTATAATCATGTGATATTTGTTCAAAGATCAAAGATCTCTTGTCATCAATTGTATGAACTTCTTCAACCATTACCTATATCAAAACAACTAGAAGCCTCTATTTTTATGGATTTTATTATAGATCTTCAAATTTCAAATTATAATGATTTTATATTTATAATAATAGATTACTTTACTAAAATAGTATATTTTATATTATGTAAAAATATTATCATAGGTGAAGAAACAACTAGGCTTATTTTTAATAATATTTATCACTATCATGGATTGCCAAAAGTTATTGTATCAAACAAAAGAATTCAATTTGTATCCAAATTATAGATAAATTTTTTAAAGATATTGAAGATGGATATAAAACTATCATTGACCTTCTATCTTTAAATTGATAGACAAATAGAATAAGTGAATTAAATATTGGAATAATATTTGCAATATACTATCAACTACCATCAAGATAATTAGACAATTCTATTACCATTAGTAGAGTTTGTTTATAATAATATAATATATTCTTATATTCAAAGATTACTATTTTATACTAATAATTATTATCATCTATGATTTGACACTTTTGACTTTTCAAAAATTAATAATCTTGTAGCAAATGATTTGATAAATTATTTATTAAAGCTACATACAACAATAAAAGTATAATTAAAAAAATCTTAAGTATAATAAAAGATCAACATAAATTTCTATAAAAAGAAATAATCTCAATTTTTAATTAGTCATAAAATATAATTACTTTGTTATAATATCAAAACTAATTGTCCTTGTAACAAGTTGAATTATTATAGACTTGAACCATTTTCTATTATTGAATAGATCAATCTAATTGTATATCAATTGTATCTACTAGAAGCAATAAAGATTCATCCTATTTTCCACGTATCTCTTTTTGAGCCATACAAGATAGTGGATATATCAAAAAGAAATTAATAGCCACCTCCACTAATAAAAATCAACAACAATTAAGAGTTTGAAGTTGAAATTTTTTTGAATTTAAGGCAATGTCAAAATAAAATAAAATATCTAATACATTGGCACAGATATGATATTAATGAATGTACATAAGAGCCATAAAAGAATCTAATAAATGAATCAGAATTTATCTTTGCTTTTCATTGACAACATCTATTGAAATCAAAGATTAGCCATTGACAAACTATTGACAATGAGATGGTATAAATGAAGGAGAAATAAGTTCAAAGATCAACTTATAGAACTTCTTTATAAACATGGAGAATTAACAGCCTACAGATTCATCTTAAAAGTTATTATTTGTAAAATTATTAAATAAAATACTTAGATTTTTTCAACTTAGAGAATATCACAATCCTAATGAAGATCTTCAAGAAAGACACGTTATTCCTTAAATAGATTATAAGATATAACTTATTTGATACCATGATCTTCGAAGAGACTTCCAATATTTAGTAATATTGTTAGAAGTAATTACTATATTTAATGGAATTAAAAATATATCATTTTAAGGTAGTTATGAAAGTCTCAATAATGATCAAATAATTGGGTGCTCTTTTTGCCTTGGTATGAAATATTATTGCTGGTTGAAATGACCTATCAACTATTTTTGTGTGGTACAAAGATCAAAATTTGTTGCTAACACCATCCAACAAATCTTGAACTTCATCAACTTATGAAGCAATTTCACAACTGTTCATAGAACTTATAGCCTAGAATGGTGGATGATGTCATAGATATCTATAATTATTAGTATATTTACTTAGATAAATAGAATTATATAAAAATATATAAAAGTAAATTAAATTATTATTATCTTATTATAAATTTTTTTAGAAGCTACATAGATGCAAATTTGATCTTATACATAGTTGTAAGTGATTAATAAGTTGAAAATTTGATCAACAAATTGTTTATATGGTGCACATATAAGAAACTTGTCTTACAAGTTAGATACATGTCTTGTACATTAAACACATGTAAAATGGCCTATAAGATATTGCCATCTAGAGCTTTAATTAGATAATATATATAGAGATAAGAATGAAGCATTTCTCACTTTTATCAATGCTTTTATTGCTTCTAGTCTCATTTCAAGAATCTCTAGTATTTTTATCTTTAAAAAAAGATATTTTAATTTTTTTTTAAATATATATATATATATATATATATATTCTTTTATTTTTGCCATCTTTCTTTGATATATGTCTTGTTTGTTTATTTGTATCATTTGAGTTCTTATTCTTGATACTATTCTAATTATATTTATTATATAATTTTTAAAAAATAATTTTTTTTTATCAAAGACATAAGAATATAAAACAAGAAAGTTAAACTAGAAAAATGTTTTAAGAAGAAACTGACAAGGATTTGATTTATTTAGATGAATATACAAAAACATCAAAAAAAAAAAAGTTAGAACTCCAAAAAATGTGTTGTTGAGATTGAAGAATTCTTTAGCCTTAATTCCAATATATATTCCTATCTAAGAAGCTTCTTGAGCAGATTTCATCAAATTAGGAAGCTTCTTGAATAACTTCTACCAACTTAGAAGCTTCTTGAGCTCCTTGTATCAATTTGGAAGCTTATCAAGCTCCTTCCACTAATTACAAAGCTTTTCAAGCTACTTCCACCAACTAGAAAGCTTCTCAAGCAACTTTCAGTAACTAAGAAACCTCTCAAATATTCTAGAAGATTTTGTGAATTTTTGAAGTATATATCTCTAATATCACCTTCTTTTTTAGGGACAAGTTCTAAAAGAAGCTCATATCTTTGGGAATCTTCTTACATATATAAAAAATTGAGAATACACTGCACCAATGTAGCTATATATTTTGATCTTTATTCTTGGTTATAGATTCTATTAGCCCTTGAAGAAATCACCTATGGCCTTGAGTTAATACCTCTATTGTTAAAATATTCCATTCAAGGATTTGATCTTCATTAAATCTTTCAATACATCCTCCAAACAAGATCTTAGTCTTAAGAAGATTCACCTTTTCAAGCTCAAGCAATATTATTAAAGCTTGAGCATTAGAATTGAGACTTGTATAGTTTGATATTGCTCATAATGGCTCTAACTATGGTCATACTTGGCACTAAAATGTATCATCCTGACTTTTCTTAATGAAAAGTAATAAAAACTGTACTAATTCATTCGAAGCTTGTATAACAAGTGAATCTTCTGAATCTTGTTTTGCTAAATCTTTCAATATTTGAAGAATTGACATAATGATTGACTTGCTTCTATAATTCTATTCTATCTTAGAATAGATGATTGTATACTCATGAAGGCTTTGGTTTGACTTTTTACTCTTATAAGTATTTTTTGAATCCAATCTTCATTAAAAAGTTATCATCAAATACGTTTGGATTTGTAGGGATAGAATTGATAAAATTTCTATATCTTTTGAGATGCATTGGCAAGATTTTTGGCCAATTTTTATGTGTGCTCATTGATATCATAGCCATGCCAATGAACAAGATATTCCAATTTGTCCCACCTTCATTGTGTATCACGTACCTTTTTGACTTTGTATTTTTTATGATTTTTTATTTCAATATAAGGTAGCAATTATTATACTCTTTCTAAAATATACGACTCTTTATAATGCTCTAAAAGAGAGACATAGAAAACTAGATGTACCTTCATAGAAGATGATAGTTCTAAATAATATGTTACTAGATTAATTTGCTTATGCATAGAAAATGGTCTTAACTTTCAATAGTCCAACTTATTGCATAGCCGCTTGAATTTGATGTTTTGTTGAAGAAGCCATATATTATCTTCAATATAAAAAATAAGCAATTGATTTTTGAATTTATTTGCACATGCTTTATAAGCATCTTGAGCTGCTTGCAATTGAAGCTTCAAGATTATTTGGTATTGTGATAGATGTTTTGCAAATCCTTTAGTTGTTGGATTATTATTTTTTGGCATATTTCATAGATTAAGCTTTGAATAATATTTATAATTAAAATAAAATAAATTTTGCTAAATTGAAGCATGAATAATATTATTATATATAAATTTTATTGATAATAGATATAAGATCTAATCGTCTTGTTAATAATTGATGTTGTATTGTAAATACTATTCCAAAAATTCGTTAACCTGTTTTGTTTGGCCATTAGTTTCACGATAGAAAGCTGAAGAAAGTTTAATCTCCACTTTCAATATTTCAAAAAGATATCTCTAAAACTTAGATATAAACTGGAATCTCCAATTGGATATAATATCATCCAATAGACTATGATATTCATATATATTGTCAAGAAAGAGCCTTGTTGTTTCTTCATTAGAAGCAATCTTTTTATAAGAAATAAAATGAGTCATCTTTGTAAATCAATCAACTACTACAAAGATGCTATGCAATGAATTAGATGGTAGTAGATCCATGATGAAATTTACCAAGATAGAAGACCATGACCATCTTGCAACAAACAAGGGCTATAAGAGTCCATAAGAATAATGTTAAAGATTCTTGGACCTTGAACAAATGTCACAAGAGATTACAAAGTCCTTCACAACCTTTCATATTTGAGTCTATTAAAAATCTTAAAAAATAAGTTTCAAGGTCTTGTTAAATTTAAAGTAATCCGCAATTAAAAAATCATGGTAAGATTAAAGAACACACAGTCATGTTGATTCTTTTGAGATATACAAACATTCTTCAAAATATAAAAAATCTTCCTTAAGCTTAAATTTGTTGGCATTTTCATTAAGGTGACACTTGATATTAAGGGCCAAAGCATCATTAGTGGTTATAGCATATATCTCATCAAAGAAACTAGAATCAATAGGTGCTGATGTAATAATAGCACAAAGGCGAAATTGCTTTGGCTTCAACAAAGTTATATATTGTTGATCAAAGGCTACCTCTTTTATCTTTAATATAAGATATAATTTTCTTGATAAAATAATAAACAACTCTTATTGTTTCTTAAGTCAATAAGTGATAGCAAAGTTAAATTGAAATAGTGACATATTCCATCAAGCTTAATGGTGATTAAAAATCCAAGCTGATATAAAATATTCCAATTATGATTTGTATATATAATCATATAATGGATTATTTCTTTGAAAAAAATCCATAATAGCAAAAAGCTCTTTATTATAGATTTTATAATTAATTTTGATAGCAAAAAAATTTCAAGAATAAAATATAATAAAATGGAGTTTATTGTCTATACCCATTTGTGAAAGTATGGCCCTTAGTACAAAATCCAAAGCATTGATCTCCATGTAGAATGCCTTTGTAAAATCTAGATGCATCAAAATTAAAACTATAGTAAATACTGTTTTAAGATCTTAGAATGCCTTCTTCACTTGAGGCCCCCATTTCAACTTGTCTTTGCATACCAATCAAGTAAGAAAGGCGACAATTTGAGAATAATTTTTTATCAAGATCCAATAGAAGTTGGCAAATCCAAAGAAGTATTATATGTCTCTTATAGTCTTTAAAATAGTCCATTGCATAACTACCTCTACCTTTATAGAATCCATCATCAAACTCTTAGTAGATATGATGTATCTCGAAAATTTCATCTTTGGTTGATGAAATACACATTTTTCTAGCTTAACATATAAACTTGCATCTCATAGCTTTTGTAATATCAACTATACATGCTCTTTATATTCCTCTAGGTTTTTTTGGTATATCAAGATATAATCAAGATAAATCACCACAAACTTGTATAGATGCTTTTAAAAAAATTCATTCATTAAATGTTAAAAGATAGAAGGTGCATTTGTTAATCCAAAGGATATGATATTATATTCAAAATATTCAAAATTTATCTAAAATATAATCTTCCATTTGTCTCCCTCTTTGATCTATATCAAATTATATGATCCACAAAGATCTATCTTAATATATATCTTGGCTTAGCTAAGTTGTAAAAATCTTAAGATTAATGGTAGTTGATAATAATTCTTCATTGTTATCTTATTCCATCCCTAATAATTAATACACATATGTAAGGAACCATCTTTTTTTTTACAAAGAATATAGGTGTACCTATTGGAGACTTTGAATGCCTAATGAAGTTCTTTGCAATATTCTTATCAATATAATCATTTAATCCCAAAAGCTTATTTTAAAAAAAGTTATAAATTGGACCAAAAGATGGTTGCGTTCCTTCTTAAAGATCTATGGCACAATTATATGGTCAATGCTTTGATTATATATCAATATTTTTTAAAAAAAATATATTTTAAAATTTGTTATATTATTCTAGAATAATTATTGATAAAATTATATCTTCTTTAGCTAGAGTTGTATAAATAATAAATGATATACCTTCTTTGATTAATCTTATAAAGGCCCTTATTCCAACAAATAAAGGCTTATCAACTATTGACTTTTTACAAAGTTTTCTTATAGGAATTTCTATAAAAAAATATTATTTTTTGCAATTTCTAATCTATAGATGGATTATGCTTTTCTAACCAAGAAAATTTAAGAATAACAAGATTTGAAGGAGTCTTAATAATATTTAATACAATTTGGCTCCTATAATGTTCAAATGCCACTTCTATAGGTATTGTTTTATGGATGAAAATACCAAAGGATAAGGATTATTTATCTATTATTTCTACATGAACAAATTTGGATTTTTATATTAGATGAAATTTATGAAGCTTAGCAAACATCTTATCTAAAAAACAAGCAAATGCCCTTAAATTCAACAAGGTGATCACCTAAAGCTTATGAGGGCTAAAATACAAAAGAATTATAAAACAACAAACAAACTAAGGAGAAAGAGAGGAACTTCAATAATTTTGTAATGTTGAATTGTCCAATTGAATGGTCCCTACTATAGCTAAATATCTTTGTTTTCCTAAATGATTGCATTCTTAGTTTTGATAAGATACTATCTTTTTTTTAATAATAGTAATATCATCGATTCTTTCAAAAGATATAATTTTTGTAATACTTTGGATATTTCAACTATATTATCATATAAATATGCACTTTACTATTTCTTATTAAGATTGCAAGGATTTTTTCACATTCTAGATAAAAAAAAATCTTTAGGAAAAGACACAATATCTTTTATTCTAGATTCAAATTTTTGGATGCAAGATTGCCATTATACTATGTATTTGATTAGTTTGAAGGCATTGAAATTATTAGATGTATTCTTTGCCATATAGTTTAATTTTTTAAATAATAATCTTTTATCATTTGTATTTTTTTTCAAATCACATGGATCAAAATTGATTACACCTCTCAATTTCTATCTTTTTATATAACCTTATTTATAAAGCAGCTTTAAAAATTGTATCATGAAGCCATTTAAGCTCTACAAGTAATCTTTTAAATATTTCTTTATTGGATCTTTATGTCAAAATTAGTTTTTTTCAATTTTTTGAAATGTTCTTTATCTTTTGAATTGATTTTATAACAATCTGAAAAAATTCATCCAATAATGGTCGCAATATATGCTTGTATGATTCAATAATGGCTTCAACTTTATCTAAACATTTTTTTATATTTTCTACCAAATTGTTGCATTGATTTGCATTAAAAAGCTGTACTTGCATATCAATAATGCTCTCAAATTCTAATCCTAAAATCTTTGCTCTTGTAATTGACTCCAATTCTTTGAAGAATTTTACTTCCATTTTTCTACACATATACCACATGGTTTATACCTATTTACATAAAACTAATAGAATTTATAATACTTATTATATATAATACTTTTGCTTTTATTTAAAAAGTTTTAATTTATGTAAAATATTAAATTTATGCAGTAAAATGTGAGATCTATAGTTTTAATGTCAACAATCAACAACTTGCATTCCTACTATATTATTCATCTTTTAGAATAAAGAATTTAATTTTTTTTATTATAATAAATAAGATTAAATCTATAACATTTAAAATAAAAAAAAAAAAAAAAAAAAAAAAAAAAATCAAACAATTCAACTTCTAATTTCTATTTTTTAAACTAAATTTTAAAGTTATATAATCCAACAAAAATATTGCAACAAATTAAGTTGTAAGTACTTATAATATACTTACCAATATAAAAAGTCAAACAAATAATCAACTATAAAAGTATGGTATTTTGAACTTGCATTACTTTTATAATCTTTAATAAAAACAAATTGCAACAACCAAGACTTCTTTGCAAACAACTACTTTTTAACCAAAAGAAGTTATTTCTATATTAAAAATAAAACATGCCTTTAATTCTCACTACATGCTTATAAACTAATCTAAAGATTTTAAAACTACTAAAATAATAACTAATCCAATCTCTTGACAAGCTTTGCCACTCACTTTACAAAATTGATATAATAAGTCTTTATAAAACAATACATCCCTATCATGGTAAAATTCTTATAATGTGGGCATTTAGTGACTAAAAGAGTAACCACAAATGATGATTTATATAAAATAAGTTATTCCACCTTATTTAATTATATAAAAGATTAAATATTTAAAAATAATTAAAAATCTTATTATTAATTTTCAACCTCTAATTATATATTTTTAAAAATAATTAGTACATTATGAATTAATTTTAAATATAATATTATTATAAGACATCAATTTCTTAAGCATATATTTTAACCACTTTATCTTTATTACATTCAACTTATATTTGAAACCACCCTTCAAGACTTCTAAATTCTAGTATTAAATGCAATTAGGATTCAATATATCTATCAAATTTTAAATCTTTATCTATTCTTTAAATCATCATTTATTTGATATATCTTATCTTAAGTCTAATTTATCCTATTTTAATAATCTTGAAGCAATATATCCTAAATTCTAATAATTTTAAGCAAATTCTAATAAATCCTAGCAAATCCAAAATCCTAATAAATCCTATACAAATTCTAAAAAATCCTAAATCTTTATAATCTTTAAAAAGCCATAACAAATCCTAAGGCAACAAATCCTTACTATAATTCAAAAAAATCCTGATATATCTTAATCATAATTGTAATGACTTGTTCAAAATAATAAAAATAATTAATAAATAAAAAATAATAATAATAACCACAAGCAAGATAATGTTATCAACTCATATACAAAATATCAATTATCTTTTCTTTTATTTAATTCAACAATTCACTTAATACTTCACTATGTCAATATGGATATGAAAACTTCTTTTTTATTTTAGCAACCACTTACTTCTCCTCAATCCTCTAATCTAAGATGATCTTTATCTTTATTAGAAGTAAAGCTTGAGCTACTTCAACAATACAAAATTCCATTATAATCCAATGATTGAACTTTGAGAATTACACTTTCAATATTAGATGATCCAAATTGCATAGGCATTGGACCACTTATTCTTTAAATTATTGTCATGTGATATGATCTTCAATCTGAAAATATATTGGATATTTAATTGTAGAAAATTTACTTATAACTTATTGATAAGATTCCAATAAGTGATTTGTCCTTAATAAAAAAGACAAATAATACAACCATATTATAATTATCTAATATCTTAAAAATCCTAGCAAGTGCTTAATGTCACAAACATAAGATTTATTCCAGTAATTATCTAATTAATATAGATTAATAGAAATAGGTAAAATAAATTAATTTGATAATATCTTAGAAAGAAGCTTTCTAGAATCTTCATAGATGTGGAATCACCTTTATACATGTCTATAGGTGATTGGTAGGTTAGAAACTTGGTCAACAAGCTAGCCACGTTGTTGGATGGCATGAACTTCTATCTAGGAATATACTGGATGTTTGGCTGTGGAAAATTTACTTCAAACTTATTGACTAAATTCCAATAAGTGATTTGTCCTTAATAAAATAAAAAAATAATACAAAAATATTATAAAAGAGAAGTTATATACCTAAACCCTCTTATATTCAAATAGGTTTGTACAAAAAAGGTTCAAATTTTCACAAAAACCTTTCAAAACTTTATTCACCCCCAAAGACTTATTTCTTTCTGATCTTCAGAGTCTAATAACTCTTCATCCAATCATTTAGTTTCTATGAAATTTTCTTCAAAGTGTAGACAATCTTCTTAATATTAATTACAAAAAAGAATCAAGTATAAATTCGTTTTCAATTGTCTAATATCTCAAAATCCCTAGCAAGTGCTTAAAACCTTAGCTCAAAGATACATGAGCATTATTTTCCTTACATCTCACAAACCCAAAATTCTAATGTCATAAAATTTTTGCACATAATTTTGTCACATAAACATATATACTCATGAAAATTTTGAGCAAAAAATCTATCAAATTGTTTAAGATATAGCTCAAAATGTAACCACTAGCTAAGCAGGGTTGTTTATTACCCTTAGCTTATAAGTATTGACTTCAACTCCCAATATCTCCTTCACTTTACTTTAGATTTTATCAAAACATACATAAAAATTATAGCCAAGAAAATTTTATTTCCAATTCCAAATGCCGATCATCTATTGCTCTTTGTGTGTGCAACTTATGCCTAAAATAGTGATAGTAGATATAATTTCAACATCCTAATTTTGAGCGCCTATATCTCTTTCATAAAAAGTCCAAATCATACAAGATTTGTACCAAAACCATATCCAAAAATTCAAACTTGCTGATCTTAGCCTCTGATGTTTGATTGCTTTTGATAAACAAATCCTAATCCCTAATAAATCCTTGGGCAGCCTCCTTGAAGCCCATTGGACATGATTTTTGGCCAATAGGAATAGAGACTTCTATCATCCATCTCCATTCATTCACATGGATGGCCTAATTACCCCCTTTCATACTAAAAACCCCTTTCTAATCCTTTTTCTTATAAGATTCATATAATATGTGTTCTAAACACCAAATAAAAGAAATAAATAAGATCTTAAGGATCACCAATGTCTAACAAATGTGACTTAAGATATACAAAAGTTATTATCAATATAAAATCAACTTCAAAATTACCATTCTAGTTTCTTCTTGAATAAACATACTTCTTTATTTCTATCTTGTTATTTTCCTTTGACATAGTTTTTATTAACTTATACATATATTTTTGTTCGTTTCCTTGATAAATTGACAAGAATGAAGTTACAATATCAGAGCTTTGTCTCTTCTTGATTAAGAGTGAATTATTCATTTTTCTTGATAAGACATAAACATATTAGAAGTTGTGGATTATCTACTTCTAAATTGATATTGTTCCTAGAATTTTTTCCTTTGTTCTTGAATGTTTTAATTTGTAGTGAGAGTAGCTATTTTTTTCTTTTTTTATTATGGTATCATAATAGAGCTTGTTGAAATGAAGAGTGCAGTAGCATAAATACAAGAGAAAATGAAAGAATTAATGCTTGCAATGCATCAATTCATTGCACCACCACAAAGAGCAACGAGATTAACAAGAAATAATAATATAGAGATGATTCGAGCCGCTTCAAGCCATACCACTTCACCTACAATTGAACACCAATTAAGTATCAAAGAACTAAAAATTAGTTTACCGAAAAAGTTTGATAGCACCATATATAAGTTTCTAGGATTCATCAATCAAGTGCAACTAGTGATTGAACTTCAACCCCAAAGTTATCCAACCCAAGAATCACAAGTCAGGTTTATTAGAACACTATTGTCAGGTTCTACTTTATCATGATTTTCATCCTTTTTTGAACAATGTGATCCAATATTGGATAATTTATATGCATTTTTAGTACAATTTTGATCTGTTTATGGAGAACATGATGCAATTTGTATCGCAACCAAGAATATCCATATCTTATAACAAAACAATTGATCAGTGACATCATATGCTTTATAATTTTGACATTTAGCAATTGACACCAAGTGGGATGATGCTGTGCTTATTAGCCAATTTTTTTATAGATTATAATATGAGATAAAAAAATTGATATTCAACTTATCCAATCCTTAGACATTGAGTCAAGCAATTGATTTTGTTGTAAAGAGTGACAATCAACTTTTTGAATTTCAATTGGAAAGCCACACAAGAAATCTTTAACGTTACTATAATATAATGGTAACATCAACGTCTTTTTAATATGTACATGCAGAAGTAAAAGACATGCAAATTGACGTAATACATTTTAAACCTCTTACTGAATAAAAAAAGACTAGTCGTCCTCAAGAAGGATTGTGTTTATATTGTGGAGAACCTAAGCAAACTACTCAATACTATCTGAAGAAACGATACAACCACAAGATGAGGAATACGGCTATCAAAGAAGACAATATGTTGGAAAACGAGTTTATCTAGCTATAATAGGGACCGTGCAGCTGGAATCTTATACAATTTCTAATAAAGGTCATATCTTCTTCTCATAACCCTCTCCTTGTTTTATAATAGATGTCTATTTGGGACCTAAAAATCACAAAGCCTCTGCCTTACTAGATTCAAGAGCCTCTGCCTTATTAGATTCAGGAGCCTCAGTGTATTTTTTAAATAAAGAATTTATTAAAAGTCATAGAATACCTTCAATATAAAAAACTAAATTTGTATATGTAGAAATAATAAATGGTCGCCTATTATCTTTTGAAAATATTATTCATGAAAATTTTCCTATATATATAAGAATAGATGGTCATAATAGTTTTGTAATCTTTAATATAATTAAATCTCCCTCTAATCCTATCATTTTAAATTTATCATGGCTAGAAAAGTATAATCCTCGAATAGATTGGATTTCTTATAGATTTGACTTTTTTTAAAGCATTAATAAGAGTCCCGTATCAAATAACAAATCATAAGCCTAATATAATAAAACTTGTACTTATAGACACAAAAGCTTTTATGAATGAAGCAAAAGAAGGATCATCTTTTGCTATTTATGCTACATCTATTTCTGATGGTGGAAGGACTTCAAGTAGCATTCCAAGCCAATATCAAGATTATCAAGATATTTTTGAGAAGAAAAATGCAGACATTCTTCCAAAGCATCCTTCATATGATTGCTCAATTGATCTCAAAGAAGGAACTTAGCCTCCATTAGGACCGATCTACAATCTATCTCAAAATAAATTGGCTAAACTCAAGAAATATATTGATGAGAACTTAGTCAAGAATTTCATATGCCATTCAAAATCCCCAACATGAGCTTTTATCTTATTTGTAAAGAAGAAAGATAGGTCACTACGGATGTGTATAGATTATTGAGGGTTCAACAAGATTACCATCAAGAATAGGTACCTTCTACTTTTGATATCTGGACTTCTTGATTAATTGAATCAAGCCAAGATCTATGTAATAATAGATCAAAGAAGAGCATATAACTTAGTGCATATCAAAGGAGGTGATGAATGGAAGACTGCATTTTGAACAAGGTATGGACATTTCAAATATAATGTTATGCTTTTTGGACTTACAATTGCACCAGCTGCTTTTCAACATCTTATGAATGATATTTTTTATGAGTTTCTTGATGATTTTGTTGTTTGCTATTTAGATGACATTTTAATCTATTCTAAGAACATAGAAGAATATGAATTTCATGTTCATCATGTGTTACAAAAACTTAGAAATACATGGTTGTATGGCAAGATAAAAAAATATATATTTCACACTACTCAAGTTGGCTTTTTAAGATACATCATTTCAAATGATGGTCTCAAAATGGATCCTAAGAAAATCTACACAATCATAGATTGGAAGATTATAAAAATAGTAACAGATATACAATATTTTTTGGGATTTGTCAATTACTATTGAATCTCCATGAATTACCATCAAGATAATTGGACAACTCTTTTGCCATTGGCAGAGTTTGTTTATAATAATTTAATACATTCTTCTATTCAACAAATTTCATTTTTTACAAATTACATTTTTTACAAATTTTTTACAAATTTTTTACAAATTATCATCCATGACTTGATATTTTTGACTTTTTAAAAGCTGATAATCCTATGGCGGAAGATTTCGTGAATCGATTGTCAGAGCTACATACAACAATAAAAGCACAACTAAAGAAAACTCAAGAATGACAAAAAATCAATGTAGATGTCTATCGCAAGGAACAACCTCAATTCCATGTGGGCAATAAGGTATGGTTATTTCATCGTAATATCAAGACTATCCATCCTTGCGGTAAGCTAGATTATCGTAGGCTTGGACCTTTTTTTAATTTGTAAATAAATCAATCCAATTGCTTATTGATTATGCCTACCAAAATCTATGAAGATCCATCTTATATTCTATGTGACACTACTCGAGCCATACAAGACAATGGATATACAAAGAAGAAGACAAATGCCACCTCCTCCTATAGAAATAAATAATAATGAAGAATTTGAGATTGAAGAGATTTTAGATTCAAGGCGGCGCCAACATTGACTGGAATATCTTGTACATTAGTGCGGATACGATATTAATGAACACACATGGGAGCCATGTAGAAATCTAGCAAATGCATCAATTAAAGTCAATGCATTTCATTGACGACATCCGTCAAAATTAAAATAAAGAATCAAGAAAATCTTTGCTATAAAACTAAGCATGTTCTATAGAGATTTCATCCTACCTTGTATCATTGTTTGTTATTTTCTTGGATTTGTTTGTGCTAAAGAGATGGAGGATCAACAACCAGCAAATTCAACTCAAGAGCCATCATTTGCTAATTTATCACATGAGACATTATGACTATCACAACCTTCAAGATGATAGAATAGAGATGAAGACCCTCAAGAACAACATGTCATTTCTTGGATTGATGGCAAAATACAACGTGTTTGATATTACAACCTTGGAAGAGACTCCCGATATTTGGTGATACTTTTAGAGGTAGAAACTACTCCTGATGGTGTTGCAAATGTTTTCTTTGAAGGAAGTTATGAAGGCCTCAACAATGATCAAATAACAGGGTGATCTTCTTGCCCTAGTATGGGACACTATTGATCGCTAAAAGGACATATCAACTATCTTCAAAGGAAACAAAGATCAGAGTACATCGCAAGCACAATTCGACGTATCTTGGACTTCATCAACATATAATCACTGCTCCTTGTAGAACTCATTTCTAGAAGGGGGGATAATGTCACGGACATAAGATTTATTCCAATAATTATCTAATTAATATAAATTAATAGAAGTAGATAAAATAAATAAATTTGATAATATTTTATAGAAAAGCTTCTTAGAAGCTTCATAAACATAGAATCACCTTTATATATATCCATAGATGATTGGTAGGTTAGAAACTTGGTTAACAAGCCAGCCACATGTTGCACATATTGGTAGTTTGTGGAACAAGCTAGCCATCTATCACACATGATTGGTAGCTTGTGGAATAAGCCAAGTACGTGGCGCACATGTGAAAAACTTGTCTTGCAAATTTGACATGTGTCTTATAAATTAGACACGTGTAGGAGGTCCTATAAAATACCGCCACATAGCTCTTAGATAGATAATATAAATAGAGACAAGAGTGAAGCCTTCTTCACTCTTCTCAACTCCTTTCTTGCTTCTAGTGTAGTTTAAGAGTCTCATGTATTTTCTACTCTTTGGCAATAGCTATTCTAGTTTCTTCTTGAATATACATACTTCTTTATTTCTATCTTGTTATTTTTTTTTGACATAGTTTTTACTAACTTATGTATTTGTTTTAATTCATGTCCTTGATACTTAAAACCCTATTTTATAAATATCCAAGAACTATTTTCTTTATATTTCGCAAATCCAAAATCCTAATACCACAAAAATTTTGTCCATAGTTTTGTAACATGAACATACACACTCTTGAAAATTTTGAGCCAAAAAATTTTCAAATTGTCTAAAATATAGCTCAAAATACAACCACTAATTAAGCAAGGTCACTTAATGTCCTTGTGCAATATAAGGATTCAATGTTGATCTAATAAGTGCATTTGTAGTACAACTAGAATCATGTGTGTTGAAGCTTTTAAATAATATACAAACCATCATTATTGTTCTTGACTAGATTTCAATAACTTCTTGGGCCACTACTTAATCCTTGCCTATTACTTGGTCAATTTTGTGATTTATTGTCTATCCTAATCTCATGTCAACAAAAACACAAAAAAAATTTGAAGTGAACTTTGCTCTCTTCTTTTAAATAGATCCGCTACCTCTTTTTATCCACAAAAGAAAAAAAAAAAAAAAAAAAAAAAAAAAAAACTCCTATCAAATGAGCTCTCTAATATTGCTATTGTTGAATTGTATGATCCACTGCTCTCATCTGTCACAAGTACCCCTCACAGACCTTGTTGTTATATTTAGCTAACTGTATAAAAATGTATTTCCTTTTGTAGTGAATCACTCTCCTTAATTGTTCTTCTTTTACTTCTTCAACACATTGGCATTAAGACCAAAATGACTAATGCATGTCAAAGACATTTAAAATTATGGGCTTCATGTAAAAGATATGATTTGTTTGGTTTGAAAGATATCAAATAATTATTTTAGAATTATAAAAATTAAAACAAATAATAAATAATATAGTAAAGTTAAATTATAAATAATTATTTTGATAATAAATTTTTTAATTATTTTAAATTATTACATATTAGCCCTTGTCATATGTCAATCTCTTGAGACCAAAAAAATTGTTGATTATATAGTATAGTGTGTAGATGGTGCAAATTGGAATCAACAAAATGGGTTGATTATAATCCAAAGTTAACTTCAACAAGATTGACTATAACAAGGACTGACTATATGTATATATGTGCATATATAACTTACCAGATATAAATTTTGTTTTATGATTTTAGTATCTTATTATTTCAGATATTAGAAGAAGTTTTGTAGAGAAGCTTTCTATTAAGACTTACTTATCAAGCTATTGTTTAAAAACCCTCAAAATAGATTATAATGGTGGGATTTGTACCTACACTTCCTTTAACTTGATTGTATTCTTACTCTTATTCTTCTCTTATATTAATCTTAGTTTTTACTATTTTTACCTGATGTCATTTAATTTTTTATTTGATAATATTTTCTTTGCACTTTCCTCCTCAAAATTTGAATCTCATCTATAAAAAGTAAACAATTTATCTTCATTTACCTACCATCTCACATACACATATATATTTTTAATTTAAATTTTTGTTTAACTTGTTAAATTAGATTATCAATAATTTGTTTTTAGTACGGAAGTCTTCTTAATTTGTTCAACTTTAAAGAACTAGATAATAATATTTTTAACATTAGACTAATAATGACTTGCTATGTAACACATAAATTTTGTAATATTACATATTAATAATAACTAATATACTGACTTCGACTTGTCTCGGACGATCATGCTTATATCTGGAATCGTCTACCAATCTCTGCGTAAGAATTAGCACTTCGATAAGCATTGTAATCCAGAATCCATGAGCAATTCATCAAAGAGTATAATCAAGGTGCAGGAAGCTGGTGGATCTCAACGAACTTATCAGGAGACGGGGAATTCGAAATGCATAACAAAATTTCACAACACGAAGAGCCTACTTTCACCGATTAGTGAAAATTCGGTAGGTCTTCATGCGAGGGATGGTTGTCAAGACAAAGCTGAGGAGGAGAGCTGAATCATGGAGAATTAAACGGCACTAACAGAATAAGATACTGAAGAGTGGCTAATTCTCTATTCATGTTGTTCTAACCTGTGCTCTCCAACGCGTAATTATTGTTTTCGTTGTCGACAATGGCCTTCACATTCTCCTCTCCTCTCCTCTCCTCCCATGCAATCTTAAAAAAAGCTTCATGCGCATTCTACTTCGAAGTCTGCTGTGTACCTGCTTAGTCCTGTGGCTTGTGATTTCTTCATTTCCAGATTCGAGTCCGCTGATGGTTCATTACGGCATCCATTTCCTTGAGTTCTCGCCGCAAGTTATTCCGAAGAAGAGGAGGACCTATCTATACATAAACCCTAAGGAAATGCTTGAACTCTCAGGTTGAAATGTAAACAAGCTCGCAGTGCTCATTGAATCTCTGTTATCTTCACAAGGGAGGGTTCAACGACCACCTAGAATTGCTGTCAATTTTTTAAAAAATATATCAACATTTTGTCTTGATGTTTGAGTTTCATAAAAATAAAATAAAATAAAAAAATGAAATTGTGATGGTTGGTAATTATATTTTTGGACACAAATATGTTTGGCACTAAATACAGCAAAAAAAAAGGTCATGCAAAGAAAAATGAATAAATGAGTTCTTAAAAACATGAGAAGCTTTGCCTGCATATCATAAATATATTGATGCCAATAATTTTGAGATTTTTTAATCACAATGATAAAATATTAATAGAAAAAAATTCAATGAGAAGTGTCACTTTTTCATAGAAGAGTAATTTTTTTAAATGACTATATATATATATATATATATACACACACATATATATATATATATATATATATATGCTAAGCCAATCATTTTTCTTTTTGTTGGATGTAATCCATGATTTTTATGTGCATGATCAATTTTTAACAAACAATAAAGTTTAAGTTATACAATTTTTGATTTATGAAATATCTTCAAAAATAAATAAATTATTAAAAATGTATTGTTATAAAAATGAAAAGTACACAAGATTAGATACATATATATAAAAGAAAAGAATTTGTTTTGGCACAGAGGTCACTTTCACTTTTATAAATTCATACAACCATCACATACACTAAAGAGAACTAAAGATTGGAGGATGAAAATGAGATTTTTTTTTTTATTTTTAAAATTAATGGACGCTTATATAAACACTTAACACTCAACCAATGAATTAATCTTAAATCACACCTGATTGATGTGTTGACTAGCTAAAATAGCACATCATCTCATAATAATACAACAGTCAATTAGAAAGAGGTTAGTTACCAACATTTATACTTACCACCTTTATTTCTCACTTTTTAAATAAATTTGTAATAAATTAATTATATTTAACAATAAAGTAAAATTTTAAAAAGTATAAACATATTTTCTTAGAGTTAATAGTTCAAAATTAGAGATAGTAATTAATTCAAGTGTAATAATTAAAGTATTCATATTTGATACATTGATGTTTTTAAGATACAAATATGCACAATTTTTAATTTAAAACTTCATTAATTTATAATTTTTTTAAAAGTACAAGAAAAATCTAGTTTTTTCTTTAAATAGTTACTTTTTGCATTAAAATCAAACAGAATTAAATCCTTAATTTATATTTCTAGTTTCTTAATTGAATCATTAACATTGAAATAATGCAAAGAAAACTGAATAGAATAGGAATTTTTTAGTAGATATTTAAAAAATATAATAAAAAACAGCATTTTACTAATTATCTTAAATCTATGTTCTACAAAAATACTCAATTCATTAACTTTTTTCAGCATTTTATTTAGTAAAAAAATTTTAATTCTATGATTTTGTTTAATAAACATGCAATTTTAAATTTTCTATATATATTTTATAGTAGAAAAACACATATTTATTATTTTTACTAATAATAATTTTAAATTATATATATATATATATATATATATATTTATATATAAATATATACACACACCAAAATAGAAAAATATATAGTTATTTACTTACAAAATGCAAGAATTTATCAATAACTTTTTGGTTTACATTGAAAGAATCAACATCAAATATAAGTACTCATACATACATATATATATATATATATATATGAAATACAAAATCAGTCAAAAATTCAATAATATTGTTAAGCACTTCTATATATATATATATATATATATATAATTCCAAAAACAATTACAAATATTTGATTTATGGTTAAGAAGTTTTTATATAAATGTTGTTTTAAATAAACAGAAAAAACATTTTTGATGTTCAGGTATTTTTTGTTATTAGTTTCATATTATTTAATACTTTACTTGAAAAATTAGACTTTCATATTTCAAATGCAAAATGTGTGAAATTTAAATCTCTTGTTGATTCATAAGAATTAAGTTTAGTTACAATATCTCAAATTATTATCATAATTATGCATATATTGAAGATTCATAAAGTATAAAGCATTCCACTTATATTTATATCAGTTAAACATTGTAAAAATTGAAATGCTTTATTATTGTATCAACTAGAAACATATAAATATTTATATTTGAATTTTTTAAGAAACAAATTTGATTTAATTCATTTCTATGCTCTCTACACAATAAAGAACATTTACAAAAGTAAATAGTAGAAATCATTGGTTAAATGACAGGTAATGTTATTGCATAGAACCTGGACATATTATTAATCATAGTATAAATTTTGATAATTTATTCTACTCCAAAATGAAAATAAAATTATAAATTTATGCATTCTTCTCATTTTATTTTTTTTGATATTACTACTAAATATAACTAAATAGACCAAAATTTAGTGAGATATATCAAAAATATCATAATAAAAATATTTCAAATCAAACAACTAATAAAATAAAATATGAAACTTTTTACTTCTTTTTACAATTTTCTTTCTTTTTTTCTTTTTGCAAGAATTTTAGAGAATTTAATTATTTTATAATTTTAATATATCTAAATATTTATCTATAAAAATTAAGATTTATATCTTTTTATTTATATATTTTTTAATCTACATGTTAATACTTTAAAACTACATTAATAATTTTTGATCCAATTCGTCTGTAGAAAATAATAGACTAACTAGTTAATAAGAATTCTACCTATGCTTTTGCATTGCTTACCTATTATAAAATTACTTCCAATTAAAAAATAAATAACCATTTAATCAAATAAATTTAAATCTAATATATATATATATATATATATATATTATGTTTATGTATATACACTATAAAATAGCAACTTAGATAAAAGGTAAAATAAAATGTGACTTAAAAGAAAAATATAATTAAAATTAAATCTGAAATATTAAGATTGTAAATAATAAAAAAATTATTTAAAATAGAAAATCTCACAAATTATTAAATTTGAATAGCTAATTTTATTAAATAGATGTAATTAGTTGTTCAAAATTGGTATAAGCATATTGTATAATAGAATAAGAAAATATATGACAAAATGCAAAATAAAAAATGAACTTATTGAAAATTGGAACATTTTTCTAACTATATATTTGAATGATCAAATTGGTTATTGATCTATTTATAAAAATTTACAAAAAATATTTTTTTAATTTAATTTGAAATATTAAGATTACAAAAACTTGGAATAGAAAAACAAAATATACAATTTCTATTTAAAATATCAATTTTAAAGGTATACTGTAACAATAAAATATTATATTAAAGTAGTTTTAAGATAACCAATGGACATTTACTGTACCTTTTATTGATTTTGTGTTGAATAATTTAATTAGGATATGTATAACATCCACTTTTGTAATGTTTTTCAAAAAATAGCAGTTGAAAAGAGATAACAAAATACAACTTCATATGTTTTGGTGAAGTAATATTAATTGGCGGGTCTTATTGAAGGTATGTGTTATTTCAGTCCAATAATAAATTGGTCATAGTATATATATATATATATATATATATATATAATCTGTTCAGTATGTTTAATTGTGCATATTTCAAAATTTTAAAATTATCTATCATAGTAAAGTTTGATGAGAAAATAAATTGTGTATGGTTTCCATTCATCAGTTGTAATAATATTTTTAAGAAAAATAATTCTATTATAGAAAATATAAATAAATTTAGACATATAATAAGTTAATAATTTATGTATTTTTAAAAATTAAAAATTAAAAACACCTTCCTAAGGTTTAGTAAATGTTTTGATTTTTGTCTTTGTTTAACATAATTACATTAAAATAAGCTACTACAAAATTTTACAAAAAAGAAAATTTATGTCTAAATTGGCAGGGTATAGCTTAAGAATATTATAAATTCTATCTAATAAATTTTCCAACTTAGCATTCTGAACTTAAAGTTGTTTCTTCTTTCAATCATTAAGTTTTCACTTTTTATTTGTTTTAGGTGAATTAAGTTCAACATTAGTTAGTGAATTGATCACTGAAGCATTAAATCATAAAAAGCGAAGTATAGAAATCCTGTTAATAAATCTTGGTGATGATGTGTGCTAAAAATAATATAAAAGTAGTAGAAGTAATTAATAATTCTTTTGCAGATTGTCTTGGATCATAAGCATCACTTGTACAAAGCTGGAAGAATGTGATAGCACTATTTAGAATTCAAGTGTGAACATATCACCATCTTCAAGGCAAGTATTAATGGACTCACAGTGAAGTCATGCAAGATGTATTAAAAAAGTGTTAAGATAACATAAACAAATAGTGACTTTGATAATTAAAATTTGAAGGTACAACCTGTTATACAAGTCCACGACAATATTCTTAAATTTGTATTGATACTATGCCATTACTATAAACACCCGAGATGAAAATAAACAAATAAAATATAAACTTGAAAGTGATGTATTCACACATAGCTACAAAGTTTTAAATAAAAGAGTAAACCATTATTGATCAAATTAATATAATTACTCAAATTTGATTAGTTGCAATTAACAGAAGCGTCTTAAGACTAACAAGCAGTGAGAGTGAAGCCTTTTGACACCATCTTTTTGAATTTACTGAAGTTATTTTATTCAACACAATAAATCGTGAGATCTAATTATGTGATTAAAAAAATTAAAGTAAAATGAAGCGTAACATGCGTAATCATTGACTTCAACTTTTTGAGTAAAAAAAGGTCAAAAGTCGAAAGTCAAAGCCACGTTATTACGAGTATGAGAAATAGTTGAATCCCGCTTCGGAGGAATCAGTCGTTCACGTCGCAGCCTGGAATGTGGACCTTGATGTCGGAGGAGGCACTTGACATCAGTCGTTACGTGGTACAGACTGATTAGCAAACTGTTGCAGGCCTTAGATCATCAACGGACCTGCATTGCAGTCGCAGTTGACGGTCGAACCAAGTTCTGAAGGGATGTATCTGCGTAATCTTGCGTCATCTGCGCTTGCGCGTTAACAAGTTTGAGGGCATTTTTCGGCTCAGTTCCACTGTGACCACGACAGTGCATTCAGAGATCACGATTGATGCGCGGCTTCGTTGATTTCTCTATCTACCACACGAGTATTTTCTCTTCTTCGTTTTACCATTGTTCTGGTTCTTCTTTTACTCGTCTGCCACAAGCTCTGACGTTTACCATGTCGCACCAAAAATCGTCTTCAGTTTTTTTATTCAACTGCAGGTATAGCAGGGTCATCTATCATAAGAGTTCCTCATCAAAAACCTTAGGAGGTCCAATATCGACTAACCAAGTTATAATTAACATTATCGTATTTGCAATAATGATAATAACAACTTGCTGCCAGCCAGTGAATGTAGGACATAGCTTCTCGCTTATGCCGCTGTAGTTAGTCTTTTTGATGCAACTGATTGCTCTGTGCAGCCTATTGAAGTCACATCCTTGAAATTTTCTTATCAGCTTAAGCTTTTTTAATTGCAAATCCGATTAGATGCCGCGGAGTTCGATTTTAAGGCATAAACCTGACTAATAAGGTAGGCCAAAAAAGACGGTTTAAAAGACAAATTTCCTTGATTACTCGCCACATTTTATCTACACCTACCAACAGTGCTATCTGCTAAGAGTTGCTCGCACTTTTCATAGCACTCATAACATATCATGAAAACTAAAACAGAGTTTTGTACTAGCGAAGGTCCCCAACGAAGTTACACAACTTCAGAGTAAATCAACAACGGGTAGTTCTTTGAAGAAACAACGATGTTGTGTTTAGCAACTTTCTACATCATGTTCCTTTTGGCAAATGAGATGACGTATACAGTCTGTTACCACAGAAACATGATGCTCTCGCTAGGGAACCAAGTATTAAGGTGTGAGTTCTGCACCACTTTATAAATGTAAGTGCCTCGCTTTATGAAAATCCTTAAGTTGCATTGAATGTTGTGGTATCATTCCCTTCAGCACATGCCACGGTTCTTGCTGTGGTTCCGAAGGTTTATCGTTTTTTGCTTTCGTATCCGGGAAATCCATGGGTATAGCAGCTTTCACGATTTGCACAAAAGGTGAACAAATACGCGATTAGATATTGAACCTACATTGTGCCTAAGGTCGGGCCTCCTAGCTCTTTGGTCTCGTATCTGCTCAAAACAGTAGTGAAATCGTTTTGTCAGAAGCAGACACGTCAGGTTTGCCCTTCTCAGTGTCCAGTGCAACGTTTGTTACTACGAATCACATACGTATCCGCTTGTCAGGTATGTTCCAGGTTATCTGTCGACAAACGCACACTGATCAAACAAGATGTACTGCACGATAACAGTGTTTTTTGAAGGTACAGGCCACTACTTGGAAGACGAGAAGGCATGGCCATGTCCTGTACCCTGTTCTTGCCGTGAGGCTCTTTGAGCCTACTTCCTGAACCTGGACACAGAATTTTTCGAAGAATGACCTTAATTCACAGCCAAAGCCCTCCCAAGGAACCTCAATAACATATGTTGATTAAACAAATGTCGTCTTATTACCAAATATTTTTGTATTTATTAAATAATGAACTCGTCACACCGGAAGTCGTAGGTGTACGAACGTCGCAATCATTTGACAGACTCAGAAGCGGTCTGCGAATTTATATTCCTGCTGGACCCAAACACAAGCGAGAAACAGAAACAAAGCCAGGGTTGACGATTTCTCGAGTACCGGGATCCAATCGAAATTGTCAAACAGCATTCTCCTACGCAGAACGAAAGGATACCGGCACGAAACTTCACACGCTGCAAAAGCGATGAACGAAGTTGAGAAAAATGCTGAACAGTTAAGATCTAATCATCCGATACACAAATAGGCACTCCGCAACGTGCAAGGTGTAATTGACGATGCGACGATTCGCGGGTTATTTAGTGTCACGTGAACTTCTTCGGTTACGATCGGGCACCATTCTCCCCCGAGTTATAACCCAACCTCTTCACCCAGAGGCATGAAAACCCGCTCTGACACATTACCGCGTAAAGATTCCAACAACGAAGGGCTCAGAAATTGCAACTTAAGAGCCCAGCAAACAAATTTCTCTGACCTAGCACATGATCGGTTTACGACAAATTCCGGATCATCATGGAGGGCAGACTGGGAAAAGCGAAAAAGAAACCAGAATGGGGTCAATAACATGATGCATTCAAGCTCCGTGCTGGGTAGCCACCAGATTCTGCTGTAAATCGATTTTTGAAATGCAGTAATCTACTTTCGAAAATCATGGAGTTGCATTTTCCATGTTTGTAAAATTATGCCCATTCCCAATTTGCCGTGATAAGTTGAAGCCATCATTGCACGGTACACGTCAAGATTCATAGCTCTATGCACAGGTTTGGTCGAGGTATTACGAGATCTGGGAACATTGCTGATATACTTTGTTTTTATACGTTTACTTTATGTTGCGGGACCAGGAAAAAAATTTAAACAGATTCTCGAATTAATTTGTAATACTTTTTAATAATTTAAAGAAACTTTGAGAGTAAGTTCATTACATTATCTAGCTACAGTGGAAAGAACGCCAATCGTCAATAATAGAGACTAAGGGAACTGGTTGATTAATTTTCTTTTCTGTTATGGTGGACTTTCTTCTTGTTTGAGCTTGTACTGGAACACGGTCCAGGTAGGAACACGGTTCCCACAGCTGGGAACAACAGGAACCGACTCCACTAACACGGGGTTCCTTTCGCAACATTCACAAGAATAGCGTATAAATAAACACAGGATTCCCTGTGATCGTAACGCACTCCGTCCGTGGTTTCGGAACTGTCCAAAAACTGAATTCCACCTGATCTTTGACGGATATTTCTGTTCATCCATACCAGCCGCTAAACTGCCTCTAAATCTGTCGCCTCCAAGAGGAGCGCTCGGTGCTCTTCGAAGTGAGATCTTCCCCGTCCTCCGGACCCGTTCTCAACCTGTGCGTGTACCGATCCAAGCCCAAGACTTCTGTTCTCACCCACGTTCTCGTCCTTCTCTTAAAAAATGTTTCCACATATGGAGCGGTTTCAATGTTCCACCGAACCCAGGCCATCCGCTGCCCATGATGGAGCCCAAAAAGTATGTGTGTCTTTTCCAGAAAAGTTTTACTGCGCTACAGGTTTGAGTCCATTCAAACAATTTTAAATAATCAAACTTCGGAGTGGGTCAATTGTTTCGCCTCGGCCATCTTTAGAACTCAAGTTCGTTAGCGACAGAAGCCCGGATGGAGGAGCCAATGTGCCCAAACAGAATGTCTGTCTCCAGGAGCTTGCCGCTTCGTGCGTTCATACCGGAGGACAACCGTAGAAAGTTCTACCTCGGAGTTTGGGTTTTACTGCTAGCGTGAATGGGGGTTCCATAGCTTTGGAGGTTTTGGACCCTGTGACACACAGATTATAATGTATATCAAGTTTCTCTATACAAATATGACGCCTTGCTAAGAATACATATATATTTTTTAAATCAACAACTGTGTATGTACATACGTATGTACGTGTGAAAGTAAATGAATGATAAACCCAATTGCAACTTTTTCCAACTTTATGTTATGATCTAACACATGTGGCATCATGCACAACTTTTGCAATAACTTATTCATCCTCTAATTTATTTTATAACATTTGCATTTGCTATAATTAGAGATTTGGGCAGTCCTTACTCTTGATAACTTTTCATTCCACTAAACAAGCAGCCGCACAAACAGTAATAAAATCATAATATTATTGTAAAGTTCCTAGATCCAGTTTGTTAGTTAATTGTGAGTGTGTGTTTATATATGTATGTTTGTCATCTTGTTCAGATAAATATACAAGATACAGTATACCAATTATGACCGAAGATGATATCATGACAAATACAGTCTTCGTGATATATATAAATAGGGTACTGCTAATGTCACCACAGTTAGTGCCACCACAACCCCAGTCAAAATGTAGTCAAAATTTTTTTTTTGCTACTTTCACCACAACCATTTCATCATGGTTCAATATATATTTTGACAATACTATTCACAATCTTTTTTATTCAAATAAAAAAATCTCAAAAAGTATGTTGAGTGGGTGGTGGAGGCAGTAGCAAAAACTCTGGTGGCATTAGCAATACCCTATTATATATATACATACAAACGCACACTGGTCAAGAGGAGATCGAATGATGAAATAATTTGTTGTCAGGTTCGTAAAATTGTAAGAATCTTATGGAAGAATGATAAGCGGCAAAGTCCAACTTACCACATCCCTCGCAATCGGCCATTAATCACCCACTTAAGAACTTCCATCAACCATTAAATCCACCACTTATGACAAAATAGACACTTAAACGCAGCATTACCGTGAAGTAAATCCAATGTGATTTCATTCATCGACAGAACCGCGACCGCGAGATCTTTGTGAATCTGACGGTGCGCCCGACTCGAGAGATCCACGTGTCTATAAACGCCGATGGCGACTTCTATTCCCGGCGGTTGAAGACTTGGATGGACGGAAAGGGATCCAAGACGACGAATCGTTAACGAACGAAAGTTCCGTCGATTTGCGCACGCGGCAACAATTTCCCTCCGTCGCAGTTCTCGAGACGAGACTTCAAATTTCTAGTGACTAATTAAATCTCTTTTTAATTTTTTGTTTCCCCCCTTCTCCAATGTATTCAATTTTCCATGGCTTACTTGATCACCAAACTTTCCTTGATTTTGGGGATTTTTATTTTTATTTCTAATGTATCCTAAATTTAATTGAATTTGGCATAAACTCAATGGTATCCCATCCAATTGTGCTTGACCTAGCCAATTCCACTTTGTTGTTAGTTCAAATCATCCATGAAATAGTGGGAAAACCTTGAATCCAAATGGGGGTGATATAGCTCAATAGTACTGAGTCAAGATCAACTCCTCCCTCCTTTCAACATCTTTTTAGAGGGTCTTCTCCAGGTCTATCATAAGCATCTGTGTCACCCCAGCATTCCTGGGGTTGCCCACCACCTTTGCAGACACTAATCACCTCCTTTGTCTTTTTCTTCTTGCTCCTTTGTGTTTGCTGTCTGCAAGCTCAGAGATGATTGGCATCTTGAATGCCCCCCACAAACATGGATCACAAAACACAATACCACCAACAAGTTGACATTGCTCTGAGAGACTTTGGTATGACATAGTAACCATCATATATATATATATATATATATATATTGATGGATAGATGTGCAATGATTTCACTTGAGAGACAAGTGGTATCTAACTACTCAGATTAAAGTAGGAAGTTTTTTCATGCAAGAGACAGGCAATGAAGAGATAGAGCATGCAAATAACTTCTACAAGTAATCATTGAGTTTTACTTCAGTTTATCTTCCTTGATACTATATATATATATAATATATATATATATATATATATATAGCTTCCCACACATTCGAAGCATAAAATAATATTTGAAATCAACAAGAGAGGTCAAGAAATATTTTGAACATTTGCTTGTGGTTCAATGGTTTCTATTTATATTAACACAAGTGGAGGGAAAAAAAAAAATGATGAAATACGGTTAATGAAATGCTCAGAAATCATAGTTTGGTTCCATGGACCACCAATTAGGACAATTTTGAGCACTAGAGTGCTGAAACAACCACCGAAAGGAGCAATGTTGCTGACACCTCCCGTCGCCGACCATGCAGCGTAGGCTCCACTGGCGCAGGGCCCCTCGGGCGCCACCCGTGCGGTCACCCGCCATACCCGATCCCGCCTTGGGAAGGCCCCTCCAAAATACAGGCGGGAGTCTCCTTCCCGCCCGATTCAAAAAAACCTCCCTCGCATGGTTCCATTACGACGGTGTCGATTCTAGGTGGAATTGTCGTCTTCTTCAGCCGGCGAAGATTTCATTGCGCCCTTGGATGTGGCCATGGTACAGGCTGGCCTTTCGGGTGGTGCTATTGTTAGTGCGCCTATTGGATTTCAGCCTCTCCTTGCACGCCGCAGTTTGAGTCCAAGGATCCGTCCCTTGAGCTGGTGGAACGTAACCTCTGTAGGAACACTCTAGGTTAGTTGAAGTGCCAAGTTCTGTCGATGAAGTCTCAAGTGCTGTGCTAAGCGCAGTGCTAGGGAATCTCGACTGGTAGTGTAGTCGAGGGATGGCAGTGCTCGCATTGTTTTGTACCTTGGAGGATACGTCAGCGGCGTACTCTCGTCGGACATCCTCGTATTAGTAACGCTCAGAAGCTCGCCTAAGGTTGCATGTTTGCAGGAGGGCACCAGGTGCTATGCGGAGTGGTTATTGTTCGGATGTTTGCGGCACAGTGAAGAGTGGTCGCGCGTGAGCTCAGTGGGAGGTCTTATTGTTGGTGCGCTCATGTGCTCGGAGTTCATGTCAGGGGTTGCCAGTGTCGGAACAGGGGCTCTGGTGCGGGTCGAAGTTCTGAATCGCAGTGCGAGGATGGCTGACATTTAGTCGAAGAGAGGTCGAGTTAGTTGAGGATGTCCTAATCAACTTAGTGGTGAGTGTCAAGGGTTTCAAGTTTCGGAGGTTTGCAACGACTCGACTGGCGTTTTGGTGCGCGTTGCTAGGATGGAGGCTGTGTTAGCTGGCGTTTAATTTTAATCTAGCGTATCTTTTGTCGTCTTTTCCACAATTTTGTCGAGCTGTGAGAGCAATGACGATTGCACTGCGCTGCTTTACTCATAGCATTTCTTAGTGCTCCAATAAGTTACATTATCGTTGAGTTCGTTCTAGTGGACTACAATTGTAGTGGTTGTCTGCGTGGAGGTGGGATTCACATTTACGATAAATGAAAATGAAGACTCGATCGAGGAGGAGAGGGGATGCCTCTAGAAGTGAACATGGACAACCTGATGCTGTAACATATGTGAAGCGCCAGAGATGTGACTCTACAAGGAATCATGTGGGAATTGAAGTCGGTCTGGAGGATCGAGCTGGCTCTTCGTGTGCATCGTCATCGTATCGTAGAGTTCCTGAACTAACTCGCGGATCATCACATATATCTTCAAGGTCCGATACTCAATACTCTCTGGCCGAGTGGTGTTTAAGTGGTCGATGATGCGTCTATTCCTTTGTAGTATCGGACGCTGTAAACTTTTCATTCTTAACCTCAAAAGCATCACGGGGTCCCTGCAGGAGAGGACGATTCATTTTGTATTTATTTGTTATATTTGTTTTCAATACAAACTGCTATCGTCTTGTTCACTTGTCATTATTGCCTTGTTTACTGACACATGTCCTCTACGTCTTTCAGAGGACCCGTGCTTAGAGCTGATGGTGCGGCAGTAACGGAGATTAGGTTAAATTCTATTAGTGAGCAGAGAATTAAAGGTTTAGACCGTAATGTTGATACTCGTTCTCAAGTTCCTCGTAGGCGCAAGAATTGGAGACCAGGGCAGGCAGTTAAATTAGTGGATGTACAAAGTATGTCTTGTATCCCCGATGCAACTTTAGGAAAGGGGAGAGTATTTGAAGATATCGATGTAGGGTGTGGTGCTCTTCCAGATGAACTCGATAACGTAAACTCATTTACCTTGTTATCACCTTCAGAAAGATCTCCAATTTCGACAACACAAGAGTTTGGGCCTTCATATCCTCAAAGGAAGAAGTTAGTGGCACCTAGAACACCTCTTACCCCCGCTTCGCAGCTTACGGTGATGCAGACTCCGATGCGTAAGATGGAGCTCCAATCCAGATCTGAATCTCCTTTGGAAAGATTGCCGGTCGAGCTACTGGTACAGATTTCATCCTTATATACTGCTGTTTTGCAGTTTTGTGACATGTTTTTTTGAGTGCAGAGGTGTAGTTCGTGGTGAACCTTCACTGTTACATGGTTCATGCTCGTTTTATTCAGTTTATGAGCATGCAGATGGATGTTTGAGCGGTGATCGCTACGTTTTCTGACGATGCGCCCTGTAACGTGATTTAGGTACATATTGTTTGTAGACTACATCATGACCAGCTTAAACCTGTCTTCCACGTATGCCGGTCCTTACAACAAGCGGTAAGCCTAAATCCTTTCCACCGGCTTGCAAAAGTGAGCATGCATATGTTTCGGCTCTTAATGTCTGAGGTTGATGGTATTTTAGTCCCTGGATTTGGAAGATTGTCTTGTTATTGCGTGTTTTGGGACACTGCAACTACCTCGCTCATGTGTTGGAATTTTTTATTCCGCAGGTTAGCATTGCTAGGCAAATGCACTTCAATTTTACTACGCCCGATTATGAAAGGCAAAAAACCGTCGGTTTTTGCACTCCTAAACGTCATCGAGACTTTTACTTCACGTAAGTTACATTTGCTGTCTTCATTTAGCTTCCTCTTCGCCTTTGACATGCATTCGATGTAGTTTTTCTAGTACCGACAGATGAGTTCTAGTGAATCCGATTGTCATGAAGTACGCTGTTCGTTTAAGATGTACACTTTATGTCTTAACATCTTTTATTTGTGCAGTGTTAGTGAAGCTCCTGGAGGTATATTGGATGTGCGACCTCCAACACCTCAGGCTCCAAGACACCCCCCTAAGCCACAACATGCGCGAATCCCATTGGCTGACATGAAAGCACTTGTTGCTCCGTTGTTTCAAGGTCCCAGAGATACCCCTCACAGACCTCCCGGTATACCTCGTCCAACATTTAAAGCAGTGGCATCGCACCGGGTTCTCTTCAACGAAGAAGAGTTTCGTGATACAGGAGCCCCAGCTACAGTTGCAAGTTAGGCTTTGAACTCATGGTAGTGAAGCCTAAAACTCTTGTCCGTGAGGACTTCTGTGGTACATGTTGATTTCAAGTGCCTGCTCAAGCAAATGCCCGTCACCCGGGAGTACTATCTAAAGAACAACTGATATGGGAGATGTGTGTGACCGTTTTCAACTGAGACGAAAACATGGCCATCCGCAATCGATATGTATCCTCTTCAAATGTGGAAATATAGATGAAGCTGAAAGTCGAGCAGCTTCGGAGATGTAACATACTTTTTAAAACATCCACTAGGTGGATATAGTTGTGAAGGCCACGATAAGTGAACGATAAATCTTGCAATGATTTTGGCTGATGTCTCTTTTTTCTCTACGTTCTAAGATTTATGTAATAAACTTCTGTACGCAGCCTTCGTACAGAAACCTCACTCTGGATAGTTCAATTAATACCATTCACAGCATGACTAACGTCGTCGAGGGAAATTGCCCGAGCAAGGCATGTTCTGTGAGTGATTAAGCTGTCGTCAAGATTAAGCTGGTGGCACAACACAACGTTAGCCTGTGTGCGTCACCATAAGTAACGGTAGACGTTGAACCTGGATGCAGGAGGAACCAACACGTTCACTAGCCACGGCTGCCTCCCAGCAGGTTCGACGAGGACGGAGACCTATCATCCTTGCCGCAGGATTCTCGTGGGAGTGATATCTTCGATGCTAACATTACATAATGTTTGGGGTTAGCAGCAAGTCAACTGGGTTGAAGGAGTCAGTTGTCATGATCAGGCGTGCCGTTAAAAATCTACCACTCGAACGACCGGAAGGACACTCCCTTACTGTTTTCCAAGCCAGAAACTGGCAACATAGCATAGTTTATACAGAAAGGATAGTGTAGGAGGGACATATGCAGTGAGTTAAATGTTCGTAGGCCAGAATGCGCTAAATCTTTGTCACTGCAGGTTCGCGTGCTGAGCTTTTCATTCAGTGTTGTCTGATGCTTAGGATAAAATTCCCAATTCTCAACCCGCACGATGCTGCAGAGCTTCACCATTCCAGTGATAGCAGTGTAAGAATATTACTGTCAGACTGGTTTTCAGAATCCGAATAATGTCAGAGTGTAGCACAAGGATCCGACTGCCGTGGGTTGAGCAACCTCTTCCATCCCCCGTTCCAGCAATTCAAGCCATGATCTGTGCAACGAGAGAGCCAAGGCTTCATCAACTCTTCCCACACACAACTTGAGATATGTCCCGTTGATCTACTATATCCACTCGTCATGACTGGTAGTAGCCCGGAGAATGGCCATTCCAGGTGATTGTGTTCATTAATGACGATAGTTCATTAATTTTAGTTGTTCTTAGAAGAAGTTTGGTACATTTATAATAAATTTATCATAATTTTTTTAAAAATATTTTACTCTTTGAACATTGTACTATTATGCCAAAAAAAAAAAAAAAAATTGCTACTATTGGAAAAATTTAAAATATAATGTATTATCTAATAAATTTGAGAGTAATATATTCAAATATTCAATATTTTTTAATTCCAACTTCTAAATACAAATAAAAATCATCAAAATTTATTTTTTAAACTTTAAATTTTAAAAATTTAATTATTTTATTAATTGATAGAAAATTTTAAAAGAAGTTATAGATAATGTTTGATCTTTACAAGTATATGCATCAAATGTATTCTTAAAACTTATAATAATTATATTTTTTTAATTCAAATTATATATAGAAATTTAAAATTTATTCTATTATATTTTTATACTATTTGATATATCATAATAAATAATATTTTATAATATATATTTTAAAATAATTTAACAAATTTTACCAAATATATATTTAAAAATATAAATAATATAAATTTAATAGTATTTTAAAAATTATATGTGCCAAATATTGAAGTCATTAATAAATCTATATGAATATAATTTTAAAGATATAAATACAACATCAATAATTATTTAGTCCTTAATATTATCTAAACATAATATATATAATTTTTAATTTTTAAATCATTAAAAAGAATCTTAAAATAATAATATTATATTCTAAGATATCAAATCAAAAAAATCATAAATAAAATAATATTAATAAGTATGACAAATATATTGAATTTTTTAAAAATAAATAAATAAATAAAAAAACTAAAAATTTTAAAAATTATTGTTCTTAAATCAGTTATTAAAAATAAAAATAATTTAAAAAATAATTATTAAATTAATATTATTTTATCACATTTATATTAAGAAATAACTAAAAAATATTGGAAGAAAAATAAATAAATAAATAAATAAATATTATATTATTTAATTATTCTAAGAATTAATTGTATTTTATCAAATAAATGATAATAGGTTAAAAGCTTGTCTTTACATTTGATTTCTATCTTATTCACAATCTTTTAATTACAAGAAAGTAGTTATAAATGAGTATGTAAAACGGTTTATAAATAACTTGGAAGATATGCTTTCCAATCTAATTTCTATGAATGAAGCAAAATCATTTTAGAAATTTAACAATTACTTTCATTGAATTAATAACCAAAAAATAAAAACAAAACATAAAAAAATGATATTTTTTAATTAAAATAAAATTTATAAAATTAAAAATAAAATAATAAAAAATATATTTATATAGGATTTATTATATATATTATATTATTTTATAACTTTAATATTTATATAATTATATTTGATAAATTAGAAAATTAAATTTAATAATATAATAATTAAACAAGTGTGATATATATATATATATATATATATATATATATATATATATTAAAATAATTTGATATATTTAAGTATTATTTATAATATATTATTTTTTTATAATTTTTAAATATTTTATATATTCAAAGAGATGTTTTAAAAGATTTTTTTTGGGAGGTTTAGGAAGGTTGCATAATGTCGGCACCCTAGGATTTGTTTTTTGTTGTTACCAAGATAGACTTGTAAATAGAGCTTGGGCCATGTCGCAAAGTTATGTCCTTTTTACATTACACCTGTATTTATATAAGATTATTTATTTATTTATTTTTTTGATGACTATAGTGATATATGTTGAATATATCAAGGGAAGCATTTAGAAGAAAGTAGCATTACAAATGAAGGTGAGAGCTAAAACTTACGATACAAATATGAACTTCTTAATGGATTTTGAGGAAAAAAACGGGGTGCTTGCTATACACAATATGCTTTGACTTCAAGATTGGATGTATTCAATTAAATCCTATCTAAGTGAGTCATTGTTAGTCAGATTTTTTCAAAGTTATATTAGTCTTTTGATACGTTGTCATATTGTGGTTCGACTACCATGTGAAAATATCATACATATATATTTAATGTATAATTTATTATTCAAGTAAGTGAGAACTATATCAATAGATTTTTATTGGTTCCAAAATGTGATTAGATTGTTAGTTTAGAAAGAATCCATTTAAAAGGGCTATTATTGAGCTATATATATATATATATATATATATATATATATATATTTTAAATAGTGACTTTTGAGGTTGATTTTATATTGATATTAACTTTCATATATTTTGAGTCACCTTTATTAGATATTGGTGATCCTTAAAATCTTGTTATATTTCTTTTATTTGATATTTAGAGCATATATTATGTAAATCTTATTAAAAAAAAGGATTAAAAAGAATTTTTAATATAAAAAAAAAAAATTAGGCCATCTATATGGATGAATGGAGATGGATGATAGAAGTCTCTATTTCTATTGGCCAAAAGTCATGCCTAATGGACTTCAAGGAGGTTGCATAAGGCCTTAATAGGAATTAGAATTTTTTTAAAAAGAAGATTTGAATAATAAAAGTTAAGGTCATAAATTATAGGTTTTTGGCTATGGTTTTGGTACAAAAATTGAGTGATTTGAACTTTTTATGAAGGAGATATAGGCACTCAAAATTAAGGTATTGACTTTGTATCTATTATTGTTCTTTTGGATATAACTTGCACATACAAAAAGGAATAAAGGATTAGTGATTGGAATTAGATAGAACACTTTTTTGGCTATACTTTATATATATGGCTTGATAAATTCTAAAAAAATATTGGGAATTAAAATTAGTGCTTATAATTTAATGGTAGATAAATCACGTATTGAAATCTTACAAACTAATTACAAGTAAAATCTCTATAGCGAGGTACTTAGTATATTTTCAGATTGAAAATCATGCTATACAACAACTGATGAATCTGATATGAAACATCTTCAAATATTTGAAATATTATTTGCAAAAGATGGAACTCAACAAGATATTAGAAAAAAAAATGATCCTTACATTTGAACTTACAATTATATTAGAGCTATAATATCACATTAAAAAATTATTTAAGCTTATAGAGTTAAATGAGATGATTTTTTTTTACTAGCTAAAAGAGAAATATTCTTTGGATGATGTAGATAAAGTGATTAAAAAATCATTCATAGAATGGATAAATATGCCTAATAAGAAATTAGTTGTTATAGAGTTATTTCAAGAATTTGAAAGATAATTTCTTCACTTATCTTAGATGAAAAAGTTCACGCTTGAAAATAATAAGGTGAAATTATTTCTTCAATTAGCCAATAATGAATTACAAAAAATATTAGAATTATTATTGGAGGATAATATAGAAGATAATGGACTCACTAATGATTGAAAGAAAATTTTAATACAGTGAGTATATGTCAATAACACAAACTAAAAGAAGATGCATAAATCAATAAAATTTGTGTAAAAAAAAAATGAAAAAAAAAAGAAAAAAAAGAAAAAAGTATATTCAAGAGAAAATTACAATGGCTATTACTAAAGATTAGAAAATATAAAGATTGTTAAACTAAACTAGAAGAAAAAAAAGAATTGACAAGAATAAAGAAGGTTTTATTTTTATCTCTATATATACTATCTATCTAAGAGCTATATAGCGATGTTCCATACGAACTCCAATATATGTCTAATTTGTAAGATACATGTCAAACTTGCAAGATAAGTTTTTTATATGTACGCCACATATTGAACTTGTTTCATAAGCTATCAACATGTGTGACACGTGGCTAATTTATTGGCCAAATTTTTAACCTATCAATCACCTATAGATATGTATAAAGATGAAATTACATCTATGAAGCTTCTAGGAAGCTTTTCTATAAGATATTATCAAATTAATATAATTTTATCTACTTTTATTTATTCATATTTATTAGATAATTATTAAAATAAACCTTATGTTTGTAATATTATCCCTTCTTCTATTAGGGGGAGTGATTACATATTGAGGAAGTCCAAAATGTACCAATTTATATTTACTACTGTCAAGGATACGAACTAAAACAGATACATAAGTTAGTAAAAACTATGCCAAAGGAAAATAACAAGATAGAAATAAAGAAGTATGTATATTCAAGAAGAAACTAGAATGGCTATTCCTAAAGATTAGAAAATATATGAGACTCTTGAAATAGACTAGAAGCAAGAAAGGAATTGACAAGAGTAAAGAAAGCTTCACTTTTGTCTCTTTTTATACTATCTATCTAAGAGCTATGTGGCAATATACTATAGGACCTCCTATACGTGTCTAATTTGCAAGACATGTGTCAAACTTGCAAGACAAGTTTTCTACATGTATACAACGTACTTGATTTATTCCGCAAGCTTTTAACATGTGCAACACATGGATAGCTTGTTCCACAAGCTACCGATATGTGCAATATGTGGCTAGCTTGTTGACCAAATTTTTAACCTACCAATTACCTGTAGACGTGTATAAAGGTGATTCCATGTCTATGAAGCTTTTAAGAAGCTTCTCTCTAAGATATTATCAAATTAATTTATTTTATTTACTTCTATTGATTTATATTAATTACATAATTACCGGAATAAATCTTATGTCCGTAATATTATTCCCCCTTGTAGGAACGAATTCCACAAGGAGCGATGAGTACGTTGTCGTACTGTAATTACTTATAATATGTAAAAATTAGTTAAAATATATTATATGTTTATGAATCTAGATGTGTGTTAGAATGGTTAATAAGTTAAATTAAAAATGGTTGATAGAAGAAACTTTATTTTATTTTATTTTACCTATTAGTTATGGTATTTAAAAATTATAAGATCTAAATGTTTAGTATGAAGCCTTGAGAGAAGGTGGGGACTTAAGGATGAAAATTTAAGCTAGTAAGAGGCTAATTGGGAGGGATGAAATCAAGCCATGGTCGGATGAAGGCAAGGAATAGGGAACTTCATCCTTATTGATCGAATACCATGCCCAATGGGCTTTGAGGAGGCTGCCCGCGACCTTAACAAGGGTTTTCGGCAACTTCAAAAAGGGGATTCACAATTTCAGAGGTAGGGTTGTAAAGCTTAGGGTTTTGGGTATAGTTTGAGAGGAAATTTTAGGCGATTTGGAATTAGTTTTGGTAGTTTTGAAGAATATATGAGTACTTTATGTAAATTTGGAGTAGTTTTGGACGGTTGGATTAAAAGTTATGGGTTATTGAAGTTCGGGAAAAATTCCCTTCCTACGGGAGAATGAGGGTTTAGAGTATTTTGTTATGTTTTGAGTGGTTTGAGGAAATTAGGCTTGTGTATTGGGTGTAATAGCCCTATGGAGATCTCTTTTATATAAAATTGGGGGTTTTTATTATACTTGAATCTTGCTTGAGTAATTAGTGGCAGCCAGAAGCCCAGCGCTTTCTTGAGGCACATTCTCTCTACCCCGACAACGTGTTGAAGTAGTCTAGGATATGTTGAATTGTGCTTGCGACATACTCTGATCTTTGTTTCCTTTGAAGGTAGTTGATAGGTCCTTTCAGCCATTGATAATATCTTATACCAGGGCGAGAGGACCACCCTATTATTTAATTATTGTTGAGGCCTTCATAACTTTTTTCAAAGAAAACATTAGGAACACCATCACGAGTAGTTCTTACCTCTAAAAGTATTACCAAACATTAAGAGTCTCTTCCAAGGTCGTGATACTAAACACGTTGTATTTTGCCATCAATCCGAGGAAAAATATGTCATTCTTGAAAATCTTCATTTCTATTTTGACGTCTTGAAGGTTGTGATAGTCGTAATATCTTGTCTAATAAATCAGCAAACAATGGCTCTTGAGCTAAATTTACTGGTTGCTGATCTTCCATCTCTTTAGTATGAACAAATCCAAGAAAATAACAAACAATGATACAAAGTAAGATGAAATCTCTATAGAACGTGCTTAGCTTTATAGCAAAGATTTTCTTGATTCTTTATCTTGATTTTGATAGATATTGTCAATGAAATGCATTGACTTTTATTGATGCATTTGCTAGATTCTTAGATGGCTCCCATATGCATTCACTAATATTGTATCCGCGCTAATGTTCAAGATATTCCAATCAATTTTGGCACCACCTTGAATCTAAAATCTCTTCAACCTTGAATTCTTCATTGTTGTCCATTTCTATAGGAGGTGGTGGCATTTGTCTTCTTCCTTGTATATCCAATGTCTTATATGGCTCGAGTAGTGACACGTGGAATATAGGATGGATCTTCATAGATTTTGGTAGGCATAATTGATAAGCAACTAGATTGATTTATTCACAAATTAAAAAAGGTCAAAGCCTATAATAATCCAGTTTGTTGCAAGGATGGATAGTCTTAATATTACAGTGAAGTAACCATATCTTATTGCCCAGGTGGAATTGAGATTATTCCTTGCGATAGACATCTGTATTGATTTTTTTTGTCGTTCTTGAGCTTTTTTTAATTGTGCCTTCATTGTTGCATGTAGCTCTGACAAATGATTCGCCAAATCTTTTGCCATAAGATTATCAGCTTTTAAAAAGTCAAAAATATCAAGTCGTAGATGATAACCATAATTTGCAAAGAATAGATTTTGATGAGTAGAAGAATGTACCAAATTATTATAAGTAAACTCTGCCAATGGCAAAAAAATTGTCTAATCATCTTAATGGTAGTTGATGGTACATCTCAAATATTGTTCCAAAATTTAATTTACTTGTTTTGTTTATCCATCAATTTAAAAGTGGAAAGTTGAGGATAATTTTATATCCACCTTCAATATTTTAAAAAGAATCTTCAATAATCTTGATATAAATTGTATTCCTCTGTGTGATATAATATCCTTTTATAGTCCATTATAGCAATAGATATTATCAAAGAAGAGTTTAGTTGTTTCTTCACCTATAATAGATTTTATATATAATACAAAATGTGCCATCTTAATAAAACGATCTACAATCACAAATATAGAGTCATATGAACTTGATTTTGAAAGATCCGTGATAAAATCCATAGAAACAGAAGACCAAGGTTGTTCTGGTATAGGTAATGGTTATAGAAGTTTGTAAGATCAGTGACGAGATATTTTTGATCTTGAAAAAATGTTATATGATTGTATAAATTTTTTAACAGCCTTGCACATCTGAGGCCACCAAAAATCTCTTAATATGAGTTCTAAAGTCTTATTATATTCAAAATATCCTACCGCAAGGAAGTTGTGACAAGCTTCTAGAGCACATAATTGTGCTGCATCTTTTGGAATATATAGACATCCTTCAAAATAGAACAAATCGTTCTTGAATTCAAACTTGAAAGTATCATGAGATTTAGATGAATTATTCTTAATTTCATGGACAAGAGAATCTGAAGACATATTGGATTTGATTTTCTTGACAAAAGTAGAATCAATAATTAATGTTAATTTCATTACTCAAAGATGAAATTGCTCCGGCTTTAAGAGGATTGTTCTTTGTTGATAAAAAATTGAATCTCCTTCTCTTGGTACAAGATAAGAAGGTTTAGAAAGGACATCAAACAAACCTTGTTGTTTTTCTAGCCGGTAGGTGATAATAAACTTGAATCTTGACAAAGACATGCTTCAACAAGCCTAGCGATAATTTGTTATAGATGCGGATATGAAATATTCAAGGTTCTTGTGATTTGTATATACAATGACTAGACTAAAAGTGCCTTCCAGATAGTGACGCCATTCTTGAAATGAATCCACAATTATAAAAAGTTCTTAATCATGGATTTTGTAATTGATCTCTGTTGCTAAAAATTTCTTAGAATGAAAAGCTACTAGGTGGAGTTTATCATCTTCTCCCATTTATGACAATATTGCCCTCAAAGTAAAGTCTGAGGCATCTATTTCGATAAAAAATGTGTTGAAAAAGTTGACACAATATACAATTGGTGTTGAAGTAAAAATTATCTTCAAAGCCTCAAATGATGCTTCTGCTTCTTTACTCCACTAAAGTTTGTCCTTACAAGTTAAACATGTAAGTGGAGCTGCAACTTGAGAAAAATTCTTGATAAAGATTCGATAGTAATTGGCAAATCTCAAAAAACAGTATATATTTCTTATTGTTTTTAGAATCTAGACTTTCTTAGGATCCATCTTCAGACCATCATTCAAAATGATGTATCCTAAGAAGTTAACTTGAATAATGTAAAATAAACATTTTTTTATCTTGGCATATAACTATGTATCTCTAAGTTTTTGTAATACATGACAAATATGAAGTTCATGTTCTTTTGTGTTCTTAGAATAGATTAAAAACATCTGAAATAAAAAACATCATTCATAAGATGTTGAAAAGTAGCTGATGCATTTATAAGTCTAAAAGACATGACATTATATTCGAAATGCCTATACTTTATTTGAAATGCAATCTTCCATTCATCACCTTCTTTGATGCTCACTAGGTTGTATGTTTGTCTTAGATCTATTTTTGTACAGATCTTGGCTTGATTCAATTAATCAAGAAGTCTAGATATCAAAGGTAGAGGATACCTATTCTTGATGGTAATCTTATTGAGCCCTCGATAATCTACATACATCCGTAGTGACCTATCTTTTTTTTTTATAAACAAGATAGGAGCTCTTGTTGGAGATTTTGAATGGCATATGAAATTTTTGGCCAAGTTCTCATCAATGTATTTTTTGAATTCAACCAATTTATTTTGGGATAGATTGTAGATCAATCCAAATGGAGGTTGAGTTCCTTCTTTGAGATCAATTGAGCAATCATATAGATGATGCTCCGGAAGAATGTCTATATTCTTCTTCTCAAAAATATCTTGATAATCTTGATATTGGCTTGGAATGCCACTTGAAGTCCTTCCACCATCAAAAATGGGTGTAGCATAAATAGCAAAAGAAGATTCATTTTTTGCTTTATTCATAAACACTTTTGCATCTATAAGTATGGATTTTATTATACTAGGCTTATGATTTATAACTTGATTTATGAGACTCTTATTAATGCTTTGAAAAAAGTCAAGTCTATAAAAAATCCAATCTATTTGAGGATTATATTTTTTTAGCCATTTATTATAAAACAAGGAGAGGGTTCTGAGGAGAGGATATGACCTTTATTAGGAGTTGCATAAGATTTCAATTGCATGGTCTCTATTATAGCTCGACAAACTCATTTTTTGATATATTATTTTTTTTGATAGCCGTACTTTTCATCTTGTGGTTTCATCATTTTTGCGGACAATGCTGAGCAGTGTACCTAGGTTCTCCACAATATAAACACAATCCTTCTTGATGACAATGAGTCTTTTTTTATTCAGTAAGAAGTTTAAAACGTATCACGTCAATTTGCATATCTTCTACTTTTGAATGTATATATTGAAAAGATGTTGATGTTATTATTATATTGTAGTAACATTAGAGCTCCCTTATGCAATTCTCCAATCAAAATTCAAAAAGCCGATTGCCACATTTCACAACAAAATCAATTGCTTGACTCAATGTATAAAGATCGGGTAAATTGAGCATCAATTTCTTTATCTCATATTGTAATCCTTAGAGAAATTGGCTAATAAGCACAACATCATCCCACTTGGTGTAAATTGCTAATTGTCAAAATTGTGAAGCATATGATGTCATTGATCAATTGCCTTGTTGCAAGATACGGATCTTATTGGTTGCGATACAAATTGCATCATGTTTTTCATACAGAGATAAAATTTTACTAAAAATATCTCTAAATTATCCAATATTAGATCACGTTGTTCAAGAAAGAATAAAAATCATAATAAAATAGAACTTTACAATAGTATTCTAATAAACCTAACTTGTGATCCCTAGATTGGATAACTTTGGAGTTGAAGTTCAATCACTAATTGTACTTGATTGATGAATCCTTGAAACTTAGATTTGGTGCCATCAAACTTTTCTGGCAAATTAATCTTTGGATCTTTGATGCTTGAATGATGTTCAATTGTAGGTGAAGTGGTATGGCTTGAAGCAGCTCGAATCATCTCTATATCTTTGCTTTCTGCTAATCTTATTGCTCCTTGTGGTCGTGTATTGAATTGATGCATTGCAAGCATTAATTTTTTCATTTGCTCTTGCATTTGTGCCACTATACTCTTCATTTCAGCAAGCTCTGCCATGATACCACAATAGAAAAGGAAAAAATGTCTACTCTCACTATAAAATAAAATACTTAAGAACAAAGGATAAAATTCTGGGAACAATATCAGTATAGAAGTGGATAATCCACAACTTCTAATATGCTTATGTCTTATCAAGAAAAAGAGATAATCCACTCTTAGTCAAGAAAAGACAAAGCTTTGATATTGTAATAGCACTCTTGTCAATCTATCAAGGACACAAATTAAAACAGATGTATAAGTTAGTAAAAACTATGTCAAAGGAAAATAACAACATAGAAATAAAGAAGTATGTATATTCAAGAAGAAACTGGAATAGCTATTGCCAAAGATTAGAAAATACATGAGACTCTTGAAATAGACTAAAAGCAAGAAAAGAGTTGACAAGAGTGAAAAAGGCTTCACTTTTGTCTCTTTTTATAGTATCTATTTAAGAGCTATGTAGCAATATTCTATAGGACCTCCTATATGTGTCTAATTTACAAAACACGTATCAAACTTGCAAGACAAGTTTATCACATGTGTATCATGTACTTGGCTTGTTTCACAAGCTAACAACATATGTGACACATGGCTAGTTTGTTCCACAAGCTACCAATATGTGCAACATGTGAGTAGCTTGTTGACCAAGTTTTTAACCTATCAATCACATATAGACATATATAAAGGTGATTCCGCATCTATGAGGCTACTGAGAAGCTTCTTTCTAAGATATTATCAAATTAATTTATTTTACCTACTTCTATTGATCTATATTAATTAGATAATTATATATAGAATACATGATGGATTTTCATAAATTTTGATAGGTATAATCAATAAGCAATTAGATTAATTTGCTCATAAATTTAAAATGGTCTAAGTCTATGATAATCCAGCTTGTCACAAAGATAGATAGTCTTGATATTATAATGAAGTAATCATAATTTATTGTTCATATAAAATTGATGTTGTTTCTTATAATAGATATTTATATTAATTTTTTCTTGTTCTTGAACTTCCTTTAATTGTGCCTTTATTATTATATGTAGATTTGACAACTGATTTGCCAAATCTTTTGCTACAAGATTATTAATTTTTGAGAAGTCAAAAGTATCAAGTTGTAAATGATAACCATAATTGATAAAAAATAGAATTTATTGAGTAGAAAAATGTACCAAATTATTGTAAGCAAACTTTGCCAATAACAAAAGAATTGTCTAATCATCTTGATAATAGTTGATGGTACATCTCAAATATTGCTCCAAAATTTAATTTATCCATTCTATTTATCCATTAGTTTAAAGATAGAAAGCCAAAGATAGTTTTGTGTCTTCTTTTAATATTTTAAAAATGATTTTCTAAAACCTTGATATAAATTGCATCCTTTTATTTGATATAATATCTCTTAATAATCCATGATAGCGATAGATATTGTTAAAGAAGAATTTAACTATTTTTTTTTATCTATGATAGATTTTGTATATGATACAAAATATGCCATCTTAGTGAAACAATCTGCAATCACAAATATATAATCATATGAACTTGAATTTAAAAGATCTATAATAAAATCTATAGTAACAAAAGATTAAGAATGTTTTGATATAGGTAATGGTTGGAAAAGTCTATAGGGTTGATAACAAGAAGTTTTTAATTTTGAACAAACATCACACAGTTGTATAAACTCTTTAATAACCTTCTACATTTGCGGCCATAAAAAATCTCTTGATATTAGTGTCAGAGATGCAATATATCAAGTTAGCAAAGAAATAAGGAAAAGATTACAAAACTAGAATGATTTCAAGAACAAAAATTTAAATTGATAAGAATAAAGAACTAGATAATTGACAGGAATAAGCGACTAGATTGATATGAAGAAATAAGACAATACTTTGGATTGTTCCAAGACTTGTATTGGCAAGACTGAGGTGTATCTTGATCTTGCCTCCTATTTATGTTACAAGGCCTATGTCCTATTGAATCTTCTAAGAATATCTTAAGAGATTTTAGAAGATTGAGGAAAATTTGAAAAAATTAAAGAAGATTATAAAAGATTCTAGAAGACTATAGAAGATTTTAAAGAAGATTTTAGAAGATTTTGGAAGATTCTAAAAAGCTATGGAAGATTTTAGAAGACTATGGAAGGTTTTAGAAAACTATGGAAGGTTTTAGAATGTGGTGACTTGAAGTATGCTTGTGATACCACTTCCCTTTTTAGCAACAAGTTCCACAAAAAGCCAAAGTGATTTGATAATCAAATCATATACGTAAGAAATCTAAAATTTGTCAGAGTTAAGAAGCAACATATTTTATTTTTTAATTGCTGATTATTGGTTTAATAGTATCCTTGAGGTAGCGTCAATGATCTCTAGATATAACTTCTATTGTATCAATGTTCCATCCAAGAAGCTGCTCTTTGTTGCGACCTTCAAAATATCTTTTAAACATAATTTCTAGTCCTCTTGAAATCATCTTTCTAACTTCAAGGAGTATTATCAAAGCTTGGATATTTGAATTAAGATTTTTGTGATGAGATTGTATCTCCAAAGATTCCAAATATGGCTTTAATTGATATTAGAATATTTCTTCTTTGTCTTACTTATGTTCTTCAAACCTAATAAAGTTGCAATGGTTCATTGGCCGCTTATATAGCAGAAGAATCTTCTAATTCTTGTTCCTATAATTTCCTTAAAATGTAAAGATTTTATATGGTAACTAATAAACTTATAGCAAGATCTATTCTATCTTAAAAAAAATGATTATATACAAGTGAAGATCTTGGCATGGTTCTGCCTCTTTTATATTGATCTTCTATTGTTAGTAGAAAAATATCATTTAGAAACCAAGAAATATTAGTGTCTACAAAAATCTTCAATGGCAATTGAATCTAGGTTTTCTAAAATATTGTTGATGGAATTTGCAAACTTTTTCAAGTGCATTATTAAAATTATCTAAAGATTTCTATGTTCTTTTACTAACTCTAGAACCCTTCCAATGAATAAAATATTTCAATTTTTTATGTCTTATACGCAAATCCAACATTTCATCCACTTCATATTCAAACTCTTGATTGATTTTAGTTGGGATTAATGGTGGAAGAGTTCTTTTAATAAAACTTGATTTATCATAGGTTTTTAAAAATAAGACATAGAAGATTAGATGAATGCATATGCTATTTGGTAATTTCAGATAAAAATTTATTACATTTATTTTGCGTAGAATTATAAATGATCAAAGTCTTTTATAGTCTAATTTTTAAGATAGTCAATTTATTTGCATATTTTGCCGAAGTAGCCCAACACAATTTCCTATCTTGAACTTTGATTGGTTCTTGCAATGAATATTTGCATAGTCTTTATATCGGTCTTGAGCCATTTGTAGTTGGAATTTTAATTCTTTATAGATGGCCTTTAAGTAGGTAGATTGATTTTATATAGTAAGACTTTTTATATCTTCAATTTAGAATGGATCTGCTCTAGGATGGTATCCATAATTTTAAAAAAATGGAATTTGTTTCATTGAAGAATGTTTGGTGTTATTATATGCAAACTTGGTTAATTGTCATGGACATAAGATTTACTCTAATAATTATTTAATTAATATAGATCAATAGAAGTAGGTAAAATAAGTTGATTCAATAATATCGGATAGAAAAGCTTCATAGAAGCTTCATAGATACAGAATCACTTTTATATATGTCTATAGCTGATTGATAGGTTAAAAACTTGGTCAACAAGCTAGCATGTCAAGGACATGAACTAGAAAAAGATGCATAATCTAATAGAAAGTATATCAAAGAAAAGTCACAAAATGAGAATAAGAAAGTATATATATTCAAAGAAAATTGGAATGGCTATTGCCAAAGACTAGAAACATGAAGACTCTTGAAACTAGACTAGAACCAGTAAAGGAGTTGACAAGAGTGAAGAGGGCTTCAGTCTTGTCTCTATAAATACTATCTAACTAAGAACTACATGGCGGTATTCTATAGAATTTCATACACGTGTCTAATTTGTAAGACATATGTCAAAGTTGCACGACAAGTTTTCCACATGTGCGCCACGTACTTGGCTTGTTCCACAAGCTACCAACATGTGTGAAACCTGGCTAGCTTGTTCTATAAGCTATCAATATGTGCGCCATGTGGCTAGCTTGTTGACCAAGTTTTTAATCTATCAATCACATGTAGATATGTATAAAAGTGATTCTGCATCTATGAAGCTTTTAGGAAGCTTCTCTATCAGATATTATCAAATTAACTTATTTTATCTATTTCTATTGGTCTATATTACTTAGGTAATTTTTTAGAGTAAATCTTATGTTCGTGACATTATCCCCCCTTCTAAGGACGAGTTCCACGAGGAGCGGTAATTATATATTGAAAAAGTCCAGGATACGTCAAATTGTGCTTGTCACATACTCTGATCTTTGTTCCCTTCGAAGGTAGTTGATAGGTCCTTTTAGCCATCGATAATGTTCCATACCAAAGCGAGAGGACTACCCTATTATTTGATCATTGTTCAGGCCTTCATAACTTCCTTCAAAGAAAATATTAGGAACACCATCAAGAACAGTTCCTACCTCTAAAAGTATCACCAAACATCGGGAGTCTCTTCCAAGGTCGTCATACCAAACACGTTGTATTTTGCCATCAATCCGAGGAAGGACATGTTGTGCTTGAAGGTCTTCATCTCTATTCCGTCGTCTTGAAGGTTCTGATAGTCGTAATGTCTTGTTCAATAAATCAGCAAATGATGGCTCTTGAGCTGAATTTGCTAGTTGTTGATCCTCCGTCTCTTTAGCATGAACAAATCTAATGACAAATAATGATACAAGGTAGGACGAAACCTCTATAGAGCCTGCTTTGACTTATAGCAAAGATTTTTTTGAATATTTAATTTGATTTTCATGGATGTCATCGATAAAATACATTAACTTTTATTGATGCATTTGTTAGATTCTTTGATGGCTCCCATGTGCGTTCACTAATATTGTATCCGCGCCAATGCACAAGATATTCCAGTCAATTTTGGCGCCGCCTTAAATCTAAAATCTCTTCAACCTCAAATTCTTCATCGTTGTCTACTTCTACAAGAGGCGGTGGTATTTGTCTTCTTTTTTGTATATCCATTGTCTTGTATGGCTCGAGTAGTGACACGTGGAATACAGGATGGATCTCCATGGACTCTAGTGTCGTAATACGTGCAATTTTGCTCGAGAATGCTCCGAGCACCTAGCTGTGGAAGATAAAAAAGAAATACACAACAACAAGATCCTAACAACTCTAATAGAATCCTAAATAAGTTCTATTAAACCTTAACAATATTAATCAAATTTTGATCCAATCTTAAAAAAATTACAAAAGAAGAATAAATAAATCATACATTAATCATAAAAGAAAATAACATATAAAATACTTAATTTAAAAAATATTAAAAATAGAAATCTTAAAATCTTAAGTCATACCTTATTCAAATCCTAGTCAAATCCTAGTTAAACCCTAAGTGAAAACCTAAGTCAAATCCTAAATCAAAACCTAAGTCAAATCCTAAGTCAAACCTTGGTCAAATCCTAGTCAAACCCTAGACAAAACCTAAATAAAATCCTAAGTCAAATCCTAAGTCAAATCATATTCAAACCATAGATCAAATCCTACATCAAAACCTAAGTCAAACCCTAAATGAAACCCATGTCAAAACCTAAGTCAAATCCTAAGTCAAATCTTAATCAAAACCTAAGTCAAATCCTAAGTCAAACCTTGATCAAATCCTAGTCAGAACCTAAGTCAAACCTTAGGTCAAATCCTAAGTCAAATCCTATTCAAACCATAGGTTGAATCCTAAGTCAAAATCTAAGTCAAATCCTAAGTCAAATCTTGGTCAAATCCTAAGTCAAATCCTAAGTCAAAATCTAAGTCAAATCCTAAGTCAAATCTTGGTCAAATCCTAAGTCAAATCCTAAGTCAAATCCTAATCAAATCTTAATAAAAACCTAAGTCAAATCCTAGTCAAAACTTAAATCAAATCCTAAATCAAATCTTAGATCAAACCCTATTGAAACCATAGATCAAATCCTAAGTCAAAACCTAAATCAAATCCTAAGTCGAATCCTAGGTCAAATCCTATTCACACCATAAATCAAACCCTAAGTCAAAACCTAAGTCAAACCCTATGTCAAACTCTGATCAAATCCTAATCCTAATCAAATCCTAAATCTTAAATCAAATTCTAAGTCAAATCCTAATCCTAAATCAAATCTAAATCCTAAACTAAATCCTAAACAAACCCTAAATCCTAAACCAAACCCTAATCAAATCTTAAACCAAATTCTAACCAATTCAAATCAACCCTAGGAAAAGTTAGAACCTCAATATCTATTGATTAGGCTATTGATCTTACTTAAAAACTTTATACACCTTTCAATCTCTTAGTCAACAACAAGCACAGCAAATTTGAAAGTAATTGAACTTACCAAATGGAAGAAAAATCCTAAAAACTTCTCGGGTGTTGGCCGGCCTCCTTCTCCAACCTTGATGCTGATCTTCCAGTATTGTTTTCTCTCTTTTCTATCGTTCAATCAGACTCAAATTACTCATATGTATAGGAAAATAAGTCTACTATCCATGCAAACAAAGTTTACTCCAATCGAATAAGTAGATTGCTCAAGATCTCAAAAATCCTAACTAACCTTCAAAATTTAATTTCCAAGACCTTGATCCACTTAAACTTCAATTACATACAATAAAACCATTAGATTCAGCTCAAATTTAGAGCACACATTAATTACAATAATATCCAAAAATCCACAAAATTTTTGTTGTGGATCTACTACATACCTCTTGGAATTGCCTAAAACATCAACCCTATTTTATTTCACAAAATCCTAAGTTGCCCAAAACAACCTTGACTTTGCAAAGCTATTACAAAGTCATTTCTTATCCAAATCTCTTGAAATCAACTTATATACAAAATTTCTCAAGTCTACTCTCTATTTCCAATCTTTGATCTGCAAAAACCTCTTAGATCTGCTATAGGCACACGGTTTTGTGCCTCAGGGTCTAATTTTGACCATAGCTCATAACTGGTCCTTTCCGGGTATTTATTTCGAGATTTCTGTAATAAGTTTTTCTGAAACCTATTCTTAACTCCTTCTTATATATGCCTATATCATTTTTTTTCCCAATCTACTTTGTTTTGCCTTACTTAAAGCCCTACAAAGTAAATAGAAGCTCATTTGTAACAAGGGCAGCAATAACACTCACTAGTTTTATTCCCTTTTTACTATTATCTATTTTTCTAAGATAATTTTGCTATAATATTTTGAACTAAGATCTTCTATAATATACTATTTCCACACTCTTGCACCTAATAGTTGCATTACATCACGACATCGATAGGTGTAATCGATATGCAACTAGGTTGATTTGTTCAGAAATAAGAAAAGGTTCAAGCCTATGATAGTCCAACTTATCACAAGGATAAGTAGTCTTGATATTGCAACGAAGCAACCATACCTTGTCCCCCACGTTGAATTGTGATTGTTCCTTGCGATACGCATGTGCATTTATTTTTTGTCATTCTTGAGCTTCTTTTAATTATACCTTCATTATTGCATGTAGCTCTAACAAACGATTTGCCAAATCTTCTGCTATTGGATTATCAACTTTTGAAAAGTCAAAAGCATCAAGTCATGGGTGGTAACCATAATTGGCAAAGAATGGTGTTTATTGCATAGAAGAATGTATCATATTATTATAAGAAAATTCTGCCAATGGCAGAAGAGCTATTCAATCATCTTGTTGGTAGTTGATGGTACACCTTAAGTATTGCTCCAAGATTTGATTCACGCGCTCTATTTGTCCATCAGTTTGAGGGTGAAAAGCTGAAGATAACTTTATGTCCACTTTTAAGATCTTGAAAAGGGTTTTCTAAAATCTTGACACAAATTGAGTTCCTCTATCCCATATAATATCCTTAGGTAATCCATGATAGCGATAGATATTATCAATGAAAAGCTTAGCTGTTTCTTCACCTGTGATAGATTTTGTGCATAGCACAAAATGTGCCATCTTGGTGAACCGATCTACTATCACAAATATAGAGTCATAAGATCTTGAGCTTGGAAGATCTGTGATGAAATCCATAGAAACAGAAGACCATGATTGTTTTGGAATAGATAATGGCTGAAGAAGCCCAAAAGGTCAATGACAAGGAGTTTTTGATCTTGAGCAGATATCACATGATTGTACAAAGTCTTTGACTGCCTTCCACATTTGAGGCCACCAAAAATCTCTTGATATAAGCTCTAAAGTCTTATTGTATCCAAAATGTCCTGCCGTTGAAAAATCATGACGTGCTTGAAGAACACATAAACATGCTTCTCCTTTAAGAACATATAGATGTCCGTCGAAATATAGTAGATTGTTCTTGAACTCGAATTTAGAAGAATCATGAGACTTGAAAGAATAATTCTTGATATCATGAACAAGAGGGTCTGAAGACATACTTGACTGAATTTGCTTGAGAAAAGTTGAATCAACAGTCAATGTTGATTTTATTACTCGAAGGTAAAACTACTCTGGTTTCAAGAGGACCATTCTTTGTTACTCAAAAGTTGCATCTCCTTCTTTTGGTACAAAATAAGAATGTCTAGAAAGGACATCGGATAAACCTTGTTGTTTTCCTAGCCAATAAGTGATAACGAATTCAAATCTTGAGAAAGACATACTCCAATAAGCTTAACAACAATTCAACATACGTGTCGATATGAAATATTCGAGGTTCTTGTGATCTGTATACACCGTGACTGGACTAGAAGGGCCTTTTAGATAATGACGCTATCGTACTGTAATTACTTATAGTATGTAAAAATTAGTTAAAATATATTATATGTTTATGAATCTAGATGTGTGTTAGAATGGTTAATAAGTTAAATTAAAAATGGTTGATAGAAGAAACTTTATTTTATTTTATTTTACCTATTTAGTTATGATATTTAAAAATTATAAGATCTAAATGTTTAGTATGAAGCCTTGAGAGAAGGTGGGGACTTAAGGATGAAAATTTAAGCTAGTAAGAGGCTAATTGGGAGGGATGAAATCAAGCCATGGTCGGATGAAGGCAAGGAATAGGGAACTTCATCCCTATTGGTCGAATACCATGCCCAATGGGCTTTGAGGAGGCTGCCCGCGACCTTAACAAGGGTTTTCGGCGACTTCAAAAAGGGGATTCGCAATTTCAGAGGTAGGGTTGTAAAGTTTAGGGTTTTGGGTATAGTTTGAGAGGAAATTTTAGGCGATTTGAAGTTAGGGTGAAGAAGTTATACTTGTTCAAAGTTAAAGAGTGGATTTCATACATACTGTTACTCTTTTGGGATTTTGCGGAGTTGTACGAAGGCTTTTGGAGATCGGATGGTGCGGTTGAAAAGGTGATTTCAAGGTCTACGACTGTTACGAAGGAATTCTTAAGTTTTTAGTTTAGACGAAGGAGATATGAAGAGTTGAAGACAGCGCATCCAATTCCAAGGCAATAAGCACACTGTGTTGTTAATAGTTATGTTTTGAGCCATAACTTGAGTTTTCAGACAAAATTTTGGCTCAAACTTCTTGTAGAATGTGACATTTTGTGTTAAAAAGCAATACATATAAATTTCATGGAATTTGAGCTTATAGTTTGTGAGATATGAAGAAATTTGTATGCGGGTGTATAAAGACAAGGGTTTGAAGCGACTGTTAGGATTTTCAAGATATCTCAAGATCCGCAATGAATTTGCAGTTGAAAATTGTTGTAGAGGTTGATAAGAATTTATCAGTACTTCATGGAAAATTTTATCATGTTTGGACGGTCGGATCAAGAGATATGAAATGTTGAAGTTTGGGAAAATTTCCACATAAAGATATATAAGGTTTTAGAAGATTTTATCATACTTTGGATGTTGTTAGTTACTTGAGGCTTATGTATTTGATGTAATTTCTCAAAAAGGAAAAATATACATATATAAACTTTGATTTTTTCTCATTTTTGAAGCTTGATTGAGAAATTAGTGATAGCTAGAAGCCCAGCGTTTTCTTAAGGCAAATTCTCTCTACCCCGACAACGCCATTCTTGAAAGAAATCTACAATTGCAAAAAGTTTTTTGTCGTGGATCGCATCATTGATCTCGGTTGCTGAGAATTTTCTTGAATAAAAAGCTACAGGATGAAGTTTGTCATCTGTTCCCATTTGTGACAAAACTGCATCCAAAGCAAAGTCTGATACGTCTATTTCCATAAAAAATGCCTTGGAAAAATCTACACGATATAAGATTGATGTAGAAATAAACGATGTCTTCAAAGCTTCAAATGTTGCTTCCGCTTCTTGATTCCATTGGAGTTTGTCTTTACAAGTCAAACGTGTAAGTGGAGTTATAACTCGAGAAAAATCTTTGATGAAGATCCGATAATAATTGACAAATCCCAAAAAGCATTGGACATCTCTTACCATCTTTGGAATCTTCCAATTCATGATTGTTTGGACTTTCTTAGAATCCATCTTGAGACCATCATTTGAAATGATGTATCCTAAGAAATCAACTTGAGTAGTGTGAAATACACACTTTTCTATCTTGGCGTACAATCTCGCATTTTTAAGTTTTTGTAATATTTGACAAACATGTACTTCATATTCTTCTACGTTCTTAGAATACATCAAAATGTCGTCTAAGTAGCTGACGACAACATTGTCTAGGAACTCACAAAAAATATCATTCATGAGATGTTGAAAAGCAACTGCTGCATTCGTAAGTCCAAAAGGCATGACATTATATTCAAAATGTCTGTACCTGGTTCAAAATGCAGTTTTCCATTCATCTCCTTCTTTGATGTATACTACATTGTATGCTCCTCTTAGATCTATTTTTATATAGATCCTAGCTTGATTTAGTTGGTCAAAGAGTCTTAATATCAGAGGTAATGGATATCTGTTCTTGATTGTGATCTTGTTGAATCCTCGATAGTCAACACACATCTGCAATGATCCATCTTTTTTCTTCACAAATAGAATTGGAGCTCCTATTGGAGATTTAGAATAGCGTATGAAATTCTTGACCAAATTCTCGTCAATATACACGTTGAATTCAGCCAATTCATCTTGTGATAAATTATAGATTGGTCCAAATGGTGGCTGAGTCCCTTCTTTAAGGTCGATTGAACAATCATATGGACAATGCTCCAAAAGAATATCTGCATTCTTTTTTTCAAAAACGTCTTGATTATCTTGATATTGACTTGGAATGCTACTTGAAGTCTTTCTATCATTGGAAATAGGTGTAGCATAAATGACAAAAGATGATCCTTCTTTTGCAGCATGCAAGAAAGCTCTTGCACCTACAAACGTAAGTTTAATTCTACTAGACTTATGATTTCTTACTTGATTAACTATATTGTTAGCTATACTTTTAGAAAAGTTTAGAGTACGAAAAATCCAATCTATTTGAGGGTTGTATTTTTCTAACCATGATAGACCAAGAATAACTGGAATAAAAGGACATCTAATTATGTTGAAAATTACGCAACTATTATAGCTATTTACTACTACATCCAGAGGAAGTGTTTCATGAATAACATCTTCAAAAGATAAAAGACAACCATCTATGACTTCTACATATACGGATTTAGATTTTTGTACTATCTGTATTCTATGGCTTGTAGCAAATTCTTCATCTAAAAAGGAAGCCGAGGCTCCCAAATCTATTAAGACAGAGGCTTTGTAATTATTAGGTCCTAAATACACATCTATTATAAAACAAGAAGATGGTTATGAGAAGAGGATAGGACCTTCTTTAGAAATTGTACAAGATTCCAACCGCATGGTCCTTATTGGGACTAGACAAATTTGTTTTCTGACATATTGTCTTCTTTGACAGTCGTATTTCTCATCTTGTAGTTGAATTGTTGTCAAGGACAATAACTGGATGAAGTCAAATAAACAAGTGAGACCTCTCTCAAAGAAATAAATATAAAGAAGTATATATATTAAAAAGAAACTGGAATGGCTAATGCCAAAAGACAAGAAAACTAGAGACTCTTGAACTAGATTGGAAACAAGAAAGGAGTTGACAAGAGTGAAGAAGGCTTCACTCTTGTCTCTATTTATATTATCTCACGCAGAGCTAGTGTGGCGTTCACCTGAGACACTCAATGTATCCGATTTGAGCGCGTGTCCGAGATTCTGAGCCGGTTGTCGAACTTGGCAGAACCAGTTTATATGTTATGCATTTAAACTAGTCTTCTTCTTCTTTTATCTAGTTCTATCTGATCATATAGGTAACTATGTATATGTCCGTGACATTACCCCCCCTTTAAAGGACGAGTTCCACGAGGAGCGGTGATTACATGTGTAGAAAGTCTAAAATGCGGCGAATAGTATTTGCCACATACTCTGATCTTTGTTCTCTTTAAAGGTAATTGATGGGTCCTCTCAGCCATTGATAGTATCCCATTCCAGGGCGAGAAGACCACCCTGTTATTTGATCATTGTTGTGACCTTCATAACTTCCTTCGAATATCACATCTAGAACACCATCAGGAGTTGTTCCTATCTCTAATAAAATCACCAAACATCGAGAATCTCTTCCAAGGTCGTGATACCAAACACGTTGTATCTCGCCATCTATTCGAGGAAGAACATGTTGTTCTTTGAAGATCTTCATCTCAATTGCGTCGTCTTGAGGGTTGTGACAGTTGCAATGTCTCGTCCGGTAGGTCAGCAAATGAAGGCTCTTGAGTCAAATCTGCTAGCTGTTGATTTTCTATCTCCTTAGCGTCACAAAATACAAAGAAGCTACAAACAAGGATAGAAAGTTGAATGTTATCTTGCCTACATCTTGTTTCTTTTATAGGGAAAGTCTTCATCTTGGTTTCGATGGATGTTGTTGATGAAAGGTCTCCACCTTCCTCGCTGCATTCGACAGATTTTTTGCTGGTTCCCATGTGCGCTCACTAATATCGTATCCGTGCCAGTGAACAAGATATTCCAACCTATATCGGCACCGCCTTGAATCTAAGACTTCTTCTATTTCAAATTTGTCATTATTGTTCACTTCTATAAGAGGAGGTGGCACTTGTCTTCTTTTTGGTATGTTCATTGTCTTATATGATTCAAGAAGAGACACGTGGAATACAGGGTGGATCTTCATAGACTCTGGTAGGCGTAATCTATATACAACTGGATTAATTTGTTCAGAAATACAAAAAGGTCCAAGCTTACGATAGTCCAACATGTCACAAGGTCGCGTAGTCTTGATATTGCGACAAAGTAGCCATACCTTGTCGCCTACGTTGAGTTGTGGTTGTTCCTTTTGATACGCATCAGCGTTTATCTTTTGTCGTTCTTGAGCTTTGTTTAATTGTGCCTTCATTGTTGTATGTAGTTCTGACAAATGATTTATCAAGTCTTCCGCCACAGGATTGTCAACTTTCGAATAGTCAAAAGTATCAAGTCATAGATGGTAACCATAATTGGCAAAGAAAGGTGTTTGTTGTGTAGAAGAATGTACCGTATTATTATAAGCAAACTCTGCCAATGGTAAAAGAGTTGTCCAATCATCTTGTTGGTAGTTGATGGTACATCTCAAATACTGTTCCAAGACTTGATTTACGCGCTCCGTTTGTCCATTAGTTTGAGGATGGAAAGCTGAAGATAGCTTTATATCCACCTTTAGAATCTTGAAAAGTGTTCTCCAAAATCTCGATACAAACTGAGTTCCCCTATCCGATTTAATATCCTTAGGTAATCCATGATAGCGGTAGATATTGTCAAGGAAAAGCTTAGTTGTTTCTTTGCTTGTGATAGATTTTTTACATGGTATAAAATGTGTCATCTTAGTGAAACGATCTACTATCACGAATATAGAGTCATAAGTACCTAAGTTTGGAAGATCCGTGATAAAATCCATAGACACACAAGACCATGGTTGTTTTGGAATGGATAATGGCTGAAGAAGTCCGTAGGGTTGGTGGCGAGGAGTTTTTGATCTTGAACAAACATCACATGTTTTTACAAAATCTTTGACTCCCTTCCACATTTGAGGCCACCAAAAATCTCTAGATATCAACTCTAGAGTCTTATTGTATCCAAAATGTCCTACTGCCGGGAAGTCATGACGAGCTTGAAGAACACGTAATCGTGCTTCACCTTCTGGAACATATAAGCGCCCTTCGAAATAGAGTAGATTTTTCTTGAACTCAAACTTTGAAATATCATGAGACTTAGAAGAATTATTCTTAATTTCATGAATAAGAGGATCTGAGGACATACTTAACTGAACTTGCTTGAAAAAAATTGAATCAATAGTTAATGTTGATTTCGTTGCCCGAAGATGAAATTGCTCCGGCTTCAAGAGAGTCGTTCTTTGTTGATCAAAAGCTGCATCTCCTTCTTTTGGTGCAAGATAAGAACGTCTAGAAAGTGCATCGGACAGACCTTGTTGTTTTCCTAGCCAATATGTAATAATGAACTCAAATCTTGATAGAGACATCTTCTGACAAATACGGCAATGACGATTCAACAACATCTTGGCGTGAAACATTTGAGAGGGTTCTTGTGACCCATATCTGTAATGGCCCCGGGTAGAAGTGCCCATACAGATAATGATGCCGTTCTTAAAAGAAATACAATTGCGAGAAGTTCTTTATCGTGGATTTTGTAGGTGATCTACATGGATGAAAATTTCTAGAATGGAAAGCTCTTTGGATGGGTTGTCATCATTTCCCGATTTGTGACAATCGCATCGAAAGCAAAATCGGATACGTCTGTTTTCCCGCCAAAGGAATATGGAAAAATCTGCGCGATCTGAAGATTGGTCTCGATGCGGAATTTATCAGAAGCTTCAAATGATGCTTTTGCTTCTTTATTCCACTCGAGCTTGTCCTTACAAGTCAAACGTGTAAGTGGGGTTGCAACTTGAGAGAAGTTCTTGATGAAGATTCGATAGTAATTGACAAATCCTAAAAAATATTGTATATTCCTTACTGTTTTTAGAATCTTCCAATCCATGATTGTTTGGACTTTCTTAGGATCCATCATGAGGCCATCATTTGAAATGATATATCCTAAGAAATCAACTTGAGTAGTGTGAAATACACACTTTTCCATCTTGGCATACAATCCTATTTCTCTGAGTTTTTGTAAGACATGACGAACATGTGTTTCGTGCTCTTCTACATTCTTAGAGTAGATTAAAATGTCGTTTAGATAGCAGACAATAAAATCATCTAAGAATTCACGAAAAACATCGTTCATGAGATGTTGAAAAGCGGTTGGTGCATTTGTGAGTCCAAAAGGCATAACATTATATTCAAAGTGTCCATACCTTGTTCGAAATGCAATCTTCCATTCATCTCCTTCTTTGATGCGAACCAGGTTGTATGCTCCTCGTAAATCTATTTTTGTATAGATCTTAGCTTGATTCAGTTGATCAAGAAGTCCGGAGATTAAAGGTAGTGGATACCTGTTCTTGATAGTGATCTTGTTAAGTCCCCGATAATCCACACACATTCGTAATGATCCATCTTTTTTCTTCATAAATAGAATTGGAGCTTCTGCAAGAGATTTGGAATGGCGTATGAAGTTCTTGGCCAGATTCTCTTCAATATACTCCTTGAGTTTAGCCAACTCATTTTGTGATAAATTGTAGATTGGTCCAAAAGGAAGCTGAGATCCCTCTTTGAGATCAATCGAACAATCATATGGGCGATGCTCCGGAAGAATATCAGCATTCTTCTTCTCAAAAACATCTTGATAGTCTCGGTATTGGCTTGGAATGCCACTTGAAGCCTTTCCACTATCAGAAATGGGTGTTGCGTAAATAGCAAAAGTTGGTTCTTCTTTTGCTGCGTGTATAAAAGCTTTTGCACCTATTAGTACAGGTTTTACTGTGCGAAGCTTGTAGCTTTTTATTGGATCGGTAGGATGTTTAATAATATCCTGGGAAAAGTCAAGTCTACGAGAATTCCAATCTATTTGAGGGTTATATTTTTCTAGCCATGACAAACCTAGAATAACTGGATTAGACGGAGATTTAATTATATTAAAGGTTACATAGCTATTATGACCATCTATTGTTACTTTTATAGGACGGGTTTCATGAGTGACATCTCATGAGGATAATGGTTGACCATCTATGACTTCTATATGTACGGATTTAGGTTTCTGTACTAAAGATATTTTACGATTTTTAACAAATTGTTCATCTAGAAAACATGCGGAGGCTCCTGAATCTAATAAGGTAGAGGCTCTGTAATTTTTTGGTCCTAAATATACATCTATCATAAAACAAGGAGAGGGTTTTGAGGAGAGAATAAGACCTTTACTGGGAATTGTACAGGGTTCCAGTTGTACGGTCCCTATTGTAGGTAGACAAATTCGTTTTCCAACATGTTGTCTTCTTTGACAGCCGTACTCCTTATTTTGTAGTTGCGACGTTTCTTTGGACAATGTTGAGCAGTGTGCTTAGGTTCTCCATAATATAAACATAATCCTTCTTGACGACGATGAATCTTTTCTTGTTCAGTAAGAGGTTTAAAACGTACCGCATCAATTTGCATGTCTTCTATTTCTGAATGTACGTTTTGTGAGGATGTTGATGTTGCCATTGAATAATAACGTTGAGGCTCCCTTGTACGACTCTCGGATCAAAACTCAAAAAGTCGATTGTCACACTTCACAGCAAAATCAATTGCTTGACTCAATGTCTGAGGATCGGATAAATTGAGGATTAACTTTTTTACCTCATATTGTAATCCGTAGAGAAATTGACTGATTAGTGCAGCATCGTCCCACTTGATGTCGGTCGCTAGTTGTCGAAATTGTGAAGCGTATAATGACACTGATCGATTGCCTTGTCGTAGGATGCAAATCTTGTTGGTTACAATACGAATTGCATCATGTTCTCCATACATCGATCAAAATTCCGCAAAAAATGCCTCCAAATTATCCAATATTGGATCGCGTCGTTCAAGAAAAGATAAAAATTATGATAAGACAGGGCCCGAAAATAACGTTCCAATAAACCTAACTTGAGATCCTTGCGTAGGATAACTCTGAGGTTGAAGTTCGATCACCAGTTGTACCTGATTGATGAATCCTCAAAACTTAGATCTTGTGCCATCAAACTTCTCAAGCAAACTGATTTTTGGTTCTCTAACGTTTGAACGGTGCTCCATCATCGGTGAGGTAGCATGGTTTGGTGTAGATATTGACGTAGCTCCAACCATCTCTACATCTTCACTTCCTGCTAATCTTGATGCTCCTTGTGGTGGTAAACTAAGTTGATGCATTGCAAGCATTAGTTCTCTCATTTGCTCTTGCATTTGTGCCATTGCATTCTTCATTTCCGCAAGCTCTGCCATGATAATATAATAGAAAGGAAGATGTCTACTCTTACTTCAAGAAATACGGAACACACACTCAAAAGAAAAAAATTCTAGAAACAATATCAGTTTAGAAGTGGGTACTCCATGACTTCTAATATGCTTATGTCTTATCAAGAGAAAGGGGTAATCCACTCTTAATCAAGAAAAGACAAAGCTCTGATACTGTATGTGTACTCTTGTCAATCTGTCAAGGACAATAACTGGATGAAATCAAATAAACAAGTGAGACCTCTCTCAAAGAAATAAATATAAAGAAGTATATGTATTAAAAAGAAACTGGAATGGCTAATGCCAAAAGACAAGAAAACTAGAGACTCTTGAACTAGACTAGAAACAAGAAAGGAGTTGACAAGAGTGAAGAAGGCTTCACTCTTGTCTCTATTTATACTATCTACCTAAGAGCTAAGTAGCGACATTTTATAGGACCTCCAACATGTATCCAATTTACAAGACATGTGTCCAAGTTGTAAAACACGTGTCGAACTTGCAGGGCAAGTTTCTTATATGTTCGCCACGTATTTAGCTTGGTCTTCAAGCTACCAATATGTGCGATATGTGGCTAACTTATTGACCAAGTTTCTAATCCAAAAGTCTACTATGGACACTTATAAAGTCAAAACAGCGTCTATGAAGTTTCTAGGAAGTTTTTCTAAAGATATTATGGAATTAACCTGCTTTTACTTTCTTTTATCTAGTTCTATCTGATCATATAGGTAACTATGTATATGTCCGTGACAGGATTTTATCATGGATTTCCAAAATTAATTTCATATGACTCTATTTTTGTGATTGTAGATCCTTTTATTAAGATGATATATTTTATATCAAGTATAAAATCTATTTTAGGTGAAAAAATAGCTAAATTCTCTTTTGATAATATCTATCACTATTATGGATTATCAAAGGATATTATATCAAATAGAGGACCGCAATTCATTTCAAAATTTTAGAGGATTCTTTTTAAAATATTGAAAATGGATATAAAACTATCTTCAACTTTCCATCCTCAAACAATTAGACAAACAGAATGAATAAATCAAGTTTTGGAGTAGTATTTAAGATAAATCATCAACTATCATCAAGATGATTTGGCAACTCTTTTATTATTAGCAGAGTTTGCTTATAATAATTTCATACATTCTTTTACTCAACAAATTCTATTCTTTACAAATTATAGTTATCATCCACGACTTGATAGTTTTGACTTTTTAAAAGCTGATAATCCTATGGGAGAAGATTTGGCAAATCGATTGTCAGAGCTACATGCAATAATGAAGGCATAATTAAAGAAAGTTCACTAACGACAAAAGATCAATCCAAATGTCTATTACAAGGAACAACTTCGATTCCATGTGGGCAATAAGGTATGATTATTTTGTCATAATATCAAGACTATTCATCCTTATAATAAATTGGATTATTGTAGACTTAGACTTTTTTTGATTTGTGAACAGATCAATCCAGTTGCTTATTGATAATGCCTACCAAAATCTATGAAAATCCATCTTGTATTCTACGTGTCACTATTCAAGCCATACAAGATAGTGAATATATAAGGTAGAAGACAAATGCCATCGCCTCATATAGAAGTGGACAACAATGAAAAATTTGAGATAGAAGAGGTTTTAGATTCAAGGTGGCACTAAAATCAACTAAAATATCTTATACATTGGCGCGGATATAATATTAGTGAACGCATATGGAAGCCATCTAAAAATCTAACAAATGCATCAACAAAAGTCAATACATTTCATCGATAATATCCTTCAAAACTAAGATAAAGAGTCAAAAAAATCTTTGCTATGAAGCAAAGCAGATTCTATAGAGGTTTCACTCTACCTTATGTCATTATTTGCTATTTTCTTGAATTTTTTTGTACTAAAGAAATAAAAGAACAACAACCAGCAAATTCAGTTTAAAAGCCATTGTTTGCTGACATATTAGATGAGACATTACCACTATCACAACCTTCAAGACGACAGATTCGAGATGAAGACCCTCAAGAACGATATGTTCTTCTTTGGATTGATGGCAAAATACAACGTATTTGATATCATGACCTTGGAAGAGATTCTTGATGTTTGGTGATACTTTTAGAAGTAGAAACTATTTTTGATGGTGTTTCAAATATTTTCTTTCAAAGAAGTTATGAAGGCCTCAACAATGATCAAATAACAAGGTGGTCCTCTTCCCTTGCATGGGACACTATTAATGGCTAAAAAGACCTATCAACTACCTTTAAAGGAAACAAAGATCAAAGTATATAGTAAGCACAATTCGACATATCCTAGAGTTCTTGAACATGAAATCACCACTGTTGTGATGTAACGTTGTCGTATTACGTGTTGTCTTGTTCGGGAATGCACCGGGCACCTGGCTATAGAAGGTAAAATAATTTTTGCAAATAATCAAGAAATCCTAATAGATTTTATCCATGTATGAGAAATATAATTCAAACTTCAATTCAAAAGTGTTTAAAAACACTCCTCTTAGTAACATCAACCATACATATACCCCAATAGCCTTGTTTCTTTTATAATTAAGTAATTTTTATTTTTCTTTGCAAGCCTTGATTCTAATTAGTGAATTTTGATAAGCTATAACTTTTAATCTAACAGTCCACTTAGTATGAAATTTTTGCACACAAATGCTGGTATAAGCTTTCTACCTACTTAAAATAATTCAGCTCAACCCAACTTACAAATTGCAAGAAAATGCCCAAAAACCGCACTGATGACACTCAGTCGCCAACTTAAAGATTGATGCAAAAACTCCGGTGGTGATTTCTCCTTCTTCCACTATTAACTTTAACTCAAACTTAATAGGTAGCTTGATCTCTAAGTCTTCTATCACCATGCCAAAATTTACATTGATCCAATTTGTAGATCTTTAGTTATCATAGAAACCCTATCCAACCCTAAGCTCCCAACTTCTGACAACCCTTTGTATCAAAATCCAAATATCTCCTGATTGCATCATTAGATTAATACAAAACTTTGTATACATTTAGCACACCCAACAATCTAGACAGTATCAAATTTTGAACCATAGATGCTATACAGATTGCACGAATCACTCAAGAATGCAGACCATCATTGTCTTATATAGAACCTAAATACCAATACAAACACTAACTTTGAACAAAAATTGCAAAGTCATCCAAAATCCTATGGCAACAAACTTAATGTCTTTGGAATAAGCTTCAAGCTAGCTATCCAATGTAAAAATCCGATTTGAAAAAACCTTTGTATTTTGCCCTAGGCGGCCGTTTTTGTGGCCAAAGGTCTGATTTCGACCCTGTCCTACAAATGGCCAACCCTTGAATATCAATCCAACCTATCCTAGGGATTTTTTAGCCTAACCCTACCCTCAACTTAATCCTAGTATCAATCATGCTAGTAATTTATCTTTTTTATTATATTTTTATTATTTTATGGCCTTTCTAAGGCAATAAAAGAATTACTACAGCCTAGAAGATAAAATCACTAACTATTTCTTATCTACTAGCTATTAAGTGAAGAAAATAAACTAAGAGGCTTTCATAAAAATCTTGTTAAAATATGTGGAATTCTTGTTGAACTAAGATAATAGAATATTAATTGAAAAATAATTTTTAATCATATTTTCACCATATAATCGTGTCATAACACGACAACGTGACTATTAGGTGAAAGAGTGTGGAAATAGTATATTATAGAAGATCTTAGTTCAAAATATTGTAGGAAATTATCTTAGAAAAATAGATAATAATAAAAAGGGAGTAAAACTAATGAGTGTTAATGCTGCCTTTTTTACAAATGAGCTTCTATTTACTTTGTAGGGCCATAAGTAGATTGGAAAATAAAATAATATAGGCATATATAAGAGGGAATTAAGAAGAGGTTTCAGAAAATTTACCACAAAAATCTCAAAATAGATATCCAAAAAAGACCGGTTATGGGCTAGGATCGAAATCAGATCTTGAGGCACAAAATCGCGTGCCTACGGCAAATCCAAGAGCTTTTGCAGATCAAAGATTGGGATTAGGAAGTGGACTTAAAGGATTTTGTATACAAGTTGGTTTCAAGTGATTTGAATAAGAAATGACTTTGTAATAGCTTTGCACAGTCACGCTTATTTTGGGCAACTTGGAACTTTGTGAAATAAAATAGGGTTGATATTTTAGGCAATTTTAGAAGTTTTACAACATATCCAAAGCTAAAAATTTGTGGATTTTTGGGTATTGTTGTTGTTAATGTGTGCAATGAATTCGAGTTAAATCTAATTGTTTAATTATACGTAATTGGGATTTAAATGGGTCAAGGTCTTAGAAATTAAGTTTTGAGGGTCAGTTAGGATTTTTGAGATATTGAGAAATCTGCTAGTTGGATTAGAATAAACTTTATTTGTGTGGATAGTAGACTTGTTTTTTTATACATATGAGTGATTTGAGACTGATTAAATGGTGAAGAAGGGAGAAATCAACACTAGAAGATCAGCATCTAGGTTGGAGAAGGAGGCCGGCCAACACTCAAGAAATTTTTAGGATTTTTCTTCCATTTAGTAAGTTTGATTTCCTTCAAAATTGTTGTGCTTGTTGTTGACTAAGAGGTTCAAAGGTGTACAAAGTTTAAAGTAAGATCAATGATCTAATCAACAGATATTGAGGTTCTAATTTTTCTTAGAGTTGATTTGAATTGGTTAAAATTTGGTTTAAGATTTAGTTAAGCTTTGATTTAGGATTTAGGATTTATTTAGGATTTGATTTAGGATTTAGGATTTGATTTAGGATTTAGAATTTGATTTAGGATTAGGATTTGATTTAGGGTTTGATTTAAGATTTAGGATTTGATTAGGATTAGGATTTGATTAGGATTTGACTTAAGATTTGACTTAGGTTTTGACTTAGGGTTTGATCTATGGTTTGAATAGGATTTGACCTAGGATTTAACTTAGGATTTGACTTAAATTTGACTAGGATTTGACTAGGATTTGACTAGGATTTGACCAGGATTTGATTTAGGATTTGATTTAGATTTTGGCTTAGGATTTGACCTATGGCTTGAATAAGGTTTGACCTAGGTTTTAACTTAAGGTTTGATCTAGGTTTTGACTTAAGATTTGATTTAGGATTTGACTTAAGACTTAGGATTTGATTAGGATTAGGATTTGACTAAGGTTTGACTTAGGATTTGACTTAGGTTTTGACTTAGGTTTTGACTTAGGATTTTATCTATGATTTGAATAGGATTTGATTTAGGATTTGATTAGGATTTGATTAGAGTTTGAACAAGGTATGACTTAGAATTTTAAGATTTTTATTTTTAATATTTTCTAAATTTAATATTTTATATGTTATTTTCTTTTATGATTAATGTATTATTCATTTACTCTTCTTTTGTAATTTCTTTAAGATTGGATCAAAGTTTGATTAATATTGTTAAGGTTTAATAGAAGTTGTTTAGGATTCTATTAGAATTGTTAGGATCTTGTTGTTGTGTATTTCTTTTTTATCTTCCACAGCTAGGTGCTCGGAGCATTCTTGAGCAAATTTGCACGTATTACGACACCATTCCTTGTAGAACTCGTCCCTAGAAGGAGGATAATGTCATAGACATAAGATTTATTCCAATAATTATCTAGCTAATATAGATTGATAAAAGTAGATATAAATAAATTAACTTGATAATATCTTATAGATAAGCTTTTTAGAAGCTTCATAGATGCGGAATCACATTTATACATATCTATAGGTGATTGATAGATTAAAAATTTGATCAACAAGCTAGCCACATGTTACACATATTAATAGCTTGTAGAACAAGCTAGCCATGTATTGCACATGTTCGTAGCTTATAGAACAAGCTAAGTATGTGGCACACATATAGAAAAATTGTCTTATAAGTTTGACATGTGTCTTGCAAATTAGACACATGTTGGAGGTCATATAGAATACTGCCAAGTAATTCTTAAATAGATAATATATATAAAGACAAGAATGAAGCCTTCTTCACTCTTGTCAATTTCTTTCTTGCTTCTAGTCTAGTTCAAGAGTCTCTTGTATCTTCTAGTCTTTGATAATAGCCATTTCAATTTCTTCTTGAATACACATATTTCCTTGTTTTTATTTTGTCAATTTTTTTTGATATAGTTTTCACTAACTTATACATGTGTTTTAATTTGTGGCCTTGATACCAAGACTTATATTGATAAGACTAAGGTGCACCTCAATCATGCATCTTATTTATATTATAAGGCCTATGTTCTATTGAATCTTTTAAGAGTATCTTAGAAGATTTTAGAAAACTAAGGTAAGTTCAAGAAGACTAAAGAATATTTTTAGAAAAATCTAGAAAGCTACAGGAGATTCTAAAAGATTGAAGAAGATTTTAGAAGATTCTTGAAGACTATAAAAGATTTTAGAAGATTAAAAAAGGTTCTAAAAGATTTTAAAAGATTCTAAAATATTATAGAAGATTCTAAAAGACTACAATGTTGTATTATAGCATGTTTATACAATAAAAAGTATGAATAAGAATAAAATCTACTTAATACTTAATTATCTTAATTCAATAGGAATTTAAAATATTTAAATAAAGATTTATAAAGCCTCTTAGATTATTTTCTTGTTTGAATAGCTAACAGATAAAAGTTAATTATTAAAATTTTCTTCTAGGTGTACAAACTTTATTATTGCTTTTAAAAAGCCATAAGTTAATAAAAATAGGATAGAGAAGGTAATAGTTAATATGGTTGATACTAAGATTAAGATGAGGATAGGATTAAGCTTAAAAATCCGTAGAACAAGTTAAATTGATACCCGAGGAGCAACCATGTATGAAACAGGGTCTAAATTAGACATCCAGCTATAAAAAAGGCCACCAATGGTAAGTAGGGAAGGGATTGATTTGAAGATTGGCGACTAAGGTTGGAAAGTTAGCTTAAAGATTGTTTTAGAAATGTAAAGCTTGTTTCTACAAGATTTGAGAGGACTTAGCAATCGCTATCCAAAATTAAGGTTTGTACTTGAAGATAAGTTTTTATGCAATAAAATTAGGACTAGCACTTTCAGCTATTGTGTGCAATTGAAGTGTCATCTACAATTGAAAATTTAAAAGTGTATGGATGATTGAGTGTGCTAAAGCTAAATAAAAATTTGTAACAATGTAATGATGTAATTGATATTTACATTGTCATATAACATGTTGTCCTATTTGAGAATGCACCGGACACCTTGCTGTGGAGGATAAAGTTACAATTCACATATACCCAATGACCTTTAACAAGTTTTGTCCGTATACAAAAAGTATGATTTGAATATCATATCAAGAATACTTGAATCAATGTAAAGTACTTAAAAAAACTCTTCTTAATACTTCTTCTACATATAAACTTCAATTGCTTATTACTTGTTACAATCAAGCAACTAAGAATCTCTTTACAAGTCTTAACCTCAATCAATAAATTTTAATAAGTTGTGATTTTTAATCTAACTACCAACTTAGTGTGAAACTTTGCATATAAATACAAACACAAGCCTTCTACATGTTAAAAAAGTTTCAATCCAATCCAACTTATAAATTATGGAAAATTGATCAAAATCCACACTGATGATACTTAGCTGCTGACTTGAAACTTAATGTAGAAGCCCCAGTAGTAATTTATCTTTTTGTAACCATTGAATTCAATTAAAATTTGGTATATAGTTTCACCTTTAAGTCTTCCAACATTGTACCAATTTTCTCCTTGATCCAACTAAAAGATCTCAAGATACCACAGAAACTCCAACCAAGTGTAAACTGTCAATTTCCGGTACCTCTTTGTACTAAAGACTAAATAAATTCCAAATACACCATTAGATTATCACAATTTTTTACTAAGTCTTAGAACACTCAATGAATCATACATTGTCAAAATTTCAACTATGAATGTTGTACTAATTGTATGGAATAGCTACAAGTGCTAGCTCTAATTTTATTGCATAAAAACATAATCTCCTATACAAATCCTAACTTTGAATAGTAATTTCTAAGTCCTCCAAAATCCTATGGCCATAAGTTTTATGTTTCTAGATTGAACTTCTAGCTAGCTCTCTAATTTTAATTGTTGATCTTTAAATATCTTGATTCCTTGCCCTTAGTGGCCATTTTTGTGGCTAGAGGTCTGATTTCGACCTTGTCTCATACATGGTCGACCCCCAGGTATCAATCCAACTTATTCTAAGGATTTTTAAGCTTAATCCTATCCTCAACTTAATGTTAGTATCAACCATATTAATTATTTATCTTTTCTATCCTATTTTTTTTATTAACTTATGGTTTTTCAAAAGTAATAATAGAGTTTGTACAACCTAGAAGAAAAATTTAATAACTAATTTTTATCTATTAGCTATTAAAACAAGAAAGTAATCTAAGAGGCTTTCATAAACCCTTTTTTAAGTATCTTAAGTTCCTATTGAACCAAGATAATCAAATATTAAATATAAATTACTCTTATCCATACTTTTCACTATATAAACGTGTTGCAACACAACAACCTGATCTTTAATATAGAAAGGTACTAGAGATTAACACTTTAGGATTGTTTAGAGTTTTTGCAATATCTAAAGATCTACTTATTGAATTAAGGCAAAATTTGGCATAATATTAGAAGACTTGAAGAGCAAGCTATATATATATTTTTAGTTGAAGTTAATAGTTGGAAAAGAAAAAATTATTGTTGGGATATCTGCATCAACTTCCAAGTTGGCGGCCGAGTGACATCAGTACAACTTTTGATTAATTTTTGAAAGTCTATAAATTGGATTAGGCTGAAACTTTCTAAACATATAAAAGACTTATATTTACATTTGTATGCAAAATTTCATACCAAATTAACAATCAGATTAAGTTTTATAGCTTACTAAAGTTCATTGACTAAGATTAAGACTTGCAAAGAGAAATCTAAGTTGCTTGATTGTGACAAATAACAAGCAATTGAGATTTATATGTGGATGAAGTTATTAGAAAGAGTATTTTTAAGTATTATGTATTGACTTAAGTACTCTAATATTGATATTCAATCTTATTCTTCTTATACGGACAAAATTCATTAAGAGATCTTGGTATTTATGAACCGCAACTTCATCCTCTACAGCCAAGTGCCCGGCGCATTCCCAAACAAGATAACACGTAATATGATATAAATAGTGAACTTGATATAAAAATTTGAGGTGGAAGGTGTTGGATTTTATTGTGATTATTTGGAATTGATTGCACAAGAAGGCAAGAAGGTTGAATTTATAGTTTTTGATGTAGCTTTGGATGGCGCTTCAAGTGGATCTTCAAGTAGAGCTTCAAGTGGATTTTTTACTAATGGACAAGATATGTATCTAGATCTGAACATTGCAAATATGTTTTAAGCTTTTACATTATTCATGCAATAGTAATAGAGCAATGATCGCAAGGAGGCTTTGGCAATTAAAGCATTGTAAGCAGTAATTAACAAAGTTGACTAATTTGATGGAAAGGATATTTTTAAATACTTAAGATGTTTTATATAGAAAATAGAATTGAATTGAGTCTCTGCAAAAGATATGATTTTATTATTTGAGCTAATTACGATACTGGAGATAAGAAAATATGTGAAATCAATTATAAAATATTCTAAAAATTCTTGAGAGACATTCTCTCACATATTGAGAGATGAATATTTCTTAGAAGACTTTGATCAGGTCACTAAGAAATCATTTTTGAAATGAATTGAGCGTCCTAATAAAAAATTGTAAGCTATTGAATTGTTAAGAGAGGTATAAAAGCATTGATTAAGGATTATTTGGCAGCAAATGGCATTGCAGTAATGGAAGTTACAAGTTATCGTACTAACATAGATGACAATGGAAAATAAGATTTTTTTAGAAATATTGAATAAAGTGGGTTTTGGTCTTCTACCATTTTGACAATGTATAAAAAAAAGATACCACGAGAAGTTTTATTGAGGACTGCTGCAATAATTCTTGGAACTATGGGTTAGAAAGATCTTACGGAAGCTTTGTTAGTGCATGCCTATATTGCTAAGAGTCAATATGAAGCCTTGATAGAAGAAAAGAGAAGACATGATTTTAATGAGACAAGAGAAGAAAATTCTTCCAAAAGATAGATTTGAGGAGATAAAGCTCGTGAAATGGCTTCACAAGAATTACTAATAAAGGATGCTTTAATATCTTCAAAGGAAAAATCAAAGAATTTAGGAAAAAAAGATAAGTCAATGACTTATAAACTTCTCTTTGATATTGAAGCATCAACATGTTTAAAAAGGATGCTTAAAGAATGTATACTAAATGCTAAAGTTGAATTTATATTAAAAAAGATTTTGAGTATTGTAAAGAAAGAATTTTATGATGTCATTGTTAACAGTATTAAATAAAAAAAAGCAATTAATGAGTGAAACTGGATCAAATCATGTTATTGATGCATTTGTATGTGAAGATGAAGAAGATAAAATTGGCAATTATTGCAAACAATTAAAAAATAGAAGGAGTTATAATCAAAGAACATGTTTTGATGATCCAAGTAAAAAAGAGAAAGAAATTTCTAGTCATTATATTCAAAAGCATTAGATTAGAGTAACTACAGAGGTATTAGTGAAGATTGGAAATATGGATGAGCTAATTGTTGCCTTGATTGACCACGGTTTAGAAATAAATCTTATATCTAAGGATCTTTATATGAAGCAAAAATGGCTAATTGATAAGAAACATGGATGGGTAATACGGGCAACCATCTTATCCTCATATTTTGGAACAACCATATATTATTACAATTTGGATGGAAACAAAAATTCTTGATGATAGTTCAGCTTATATACGGATTCATACTGAGGATGGAAGAAGGACAATACAATTTTTTATTATACCTCCAAATCATAAATGCAATCGAGACAAATTGAGAAAAAGTCCATTACTAAGGATTATTGAAGAATTTATGGATTTTTGAGGAGTACCACTATAAAGCGGAATTATGGAGGTACAGAAGAAGAGGTACTCTCACAAGATATAGGTGCTTTTGATACAAGTTTTATTGATATTTTTAAAAATAGAAGTATTATATACAAGAAAGTTATAAATTTTTAAAAAAAAATAAAAATAAAATAAAATAATGTGATATTAGAAAAGAATTATGTGAATTGGAAATATTAGAAGATAACGAAAGGATTTTTGGTATTTATAAAGAAAATGGATTAAAAAATTCTTTGGAAGTGATTACATCAATTGGATTAAGAGATAATGATAAGATTGTATAAATTCATTGAAGGGAAATTTATTCTATACTTGAATCTTTTCAAGCAGCAGAGGTTATGGTTAAAATAAAATATAAGATAATTGATAAGAAGATGAAACCTATTGCCAAATCTTTATCGAAAGATTTTAAAGAACAGATGGAAAAAACATAAAGGAAAAAGAGCTTAAGGGATCCAAGGAATATTGGACACAAATTTACAAATGAGCCTTTTGATGAATTAAAGATTGGTTTTGATGGTTCTTTGTTGCCAAAGGAAATTGAATATTTCAAAGAGATGTTAGCAAAACAAGGTAAATCATTCGCCTATGAATCTCATGAAATTGGATGTGTGGATCCAAATATTATGACTCCCATGGTTATTTTCACTATACCACATATACCTTGAAATTTGAAGCTAATCCCAATACCAAAGACATATTTGCCAAATTTAATGGAATTATTAAAAGAAAAGATAAAGATAAAGGTTTTAGAGCCTTCTTTTGCACCATATTCTAATTGATGGTTTACAGTACCGAAAAAAAATGGATCATTATGGTTTATTCAAGATATGCAACTAATAAATACAATGACTATCAAGAATACAAGAATTAGACCTATAATGGATGAATTTGTTGAAGCATTTGTAGGAAGGGCAATCTGTTCAATGGATGATTTGTATTCAGGCTATGACCAATTTAAACTTGCAATGGAGAGTAGAGACATGACAATGATAAAAACACCACTTAGACTAGTTAGAATGTGCACTCTTCCTCAAGATGCTACCAATTTAATAACACATATGATGAATTGGATGAACAAGGTATTGAGAGATTTTACTCTTGAGAAGACTATGCCTTTTCTAGATGATGTTTCTATAAAAGGGTGCAAAGAAGAAGACAAGGATGAAATTTTAGATAAGAGATGGTGTCACAAGTATATTACTAATCATATACAAGATTATAAAATGATATTGACTTGGCTTGAAGAAGTTCATCTTATGTTATCAGGTGCAAAATCTATGTTTGGAATACAAGAAGTTGTAATTATTGGCCATTTATGTAGATTTTATAGAAGAGAATTGGATTCAACCAAGGTTGATGCAATTAGGAGAATAAAAGAAGGTTGCAATTCCTTAACAAAGGTGTGAAGGTTTTTGGGTGCATGTGTGTTTTATTATATTTGGATTCCTTACTATACTTACATAACAGATCTATTGTATGAATTATTATGCAAAGGTTATCGATTTAAATAGAAAAAAAAACATATCAAAGCAATATAAAGATTGAAGGATGTATTGATATTACCTCCAGTGTTAAGAAAAGTTGATTATAAGTGCAATAGACTAGTGATTCTTATAATGGAAATTAGTCCAATTTCTATTGGATGGACTATAGATCAAGATGATTCAAATGGACACAGATTTGTAATTCGATTTGGGACTAAGGTTTTAAGTACTTGCCAATGTAAATATTCAAAAGTAAAAAGAAAATTATGGGGAGTTGTTTTAGCTATGAAAGCTAAAAAGGACTACTTAATTCGGACAATAGCGGTGATTGAAACACATTATTTGTCTTAACTTGGCATGATTATTAATTGTACAACACCGGATATTGTAATGTTGAGGTGGATTGGTTAAATTAAGTCATTAGATTTGGAGTTTAGCATGTTACAAGAAAAGATAATCTAGTAGCAAATATGCTATCTTGAGCAAAATATGATGGAAAAAATGAGATAATTGAGGATATTAATGATGTAGGTACAAAATTTTATTCAATTTCAAAATTGAACAAGAAAGATATATCATTTCATGAAAAAAATTATGAAAGAAAGTTATTGGATATTAGATATTATTTGAGCATATTAACCAAGCATATTGATTGGTCTATTGAAAAATTTAAAAAAATCAAGAAAAAGACATACAAGTTCATATTACAAAAAGATTTTTATGGAAGAGTTCAAAATTAAATATTGGAATGCCGCAAGTAGTAGGTACCAAAGAAGATCAACAAAAGCTACTTAAAGAATTTCATGATAGTCTATGAGCGGGGCATAGAAGAATTTGGGCTACGTTTGCTAAATTGAAGGAATGATATTGGTGGAAGAATATATATCAAGATGTGGCTTTATTTGTAGAATCTTGTATAACTTGTCAATTATATTCAAGTATATATTATCGAGATGGTCTACATCCAATATATCTCTTAGCTATTCATTTTAAATGGATTGTAGATTTGGTTGTTATACCAATGGAATTATGGAAAATGAGATATTTAATTTTGGCTTGTAAAGATTTATCAAACCAAGTGAAGGACAAAGCATTAAGAAGAAAGTCTATATAAAGAATCTATAGATTTTTACTTGATGATGTTATTTATTGTTATGGATGTGTAGAAAAGATCACTACAGATTGTGGAGAATTGGATGCTCATGAAGCTTGTGAATTCTTTAAGGGATGCAAAATTAAACTATCATTGGCTATTGCTTATAATCCAGAGAGGAATATAAAGAGTGAATCTGGACACTCACTAATTGTGATAGCCTTGATTAAAGCTTGTAATAGAAGAGTAAACGAATAGCCTCGACTTCTATCTTATGCATTATGGGTTGATCGAACAACACATAGTTTAGTGATGGAATATATGCTAGTGGAATTCATGACAGGTCAAAAAATCTATTATGCCAATTAAAGAATATATGCCAATTTTAGGAAGATGGATTAGTAAGAAAAGAATTATTGACTATTAGAATTCAACTTGAACAAAGATCAAAAAATGTGGAATTAGTATTAAAACGATTACAAGAGGTAAGCCTAAAAAATAAGGCTCGGTTTGATAAACAATATTAATTGAGGCTTAGAGCAATTGAAGAAGGTAATTAGGTACTTCTTTATAACAACAATTTCAATAACCAGTATAGTATTTTATGGAAGTTTTCAATATGTTAGTTTAGAACGTATGTAGTGGTAATAGTCCATGATAATGCCACATATTTATTGAAGGAATTGGATGGTACAAGATTAAAGATACCTATTGCTGAAAAACGAATGAAGGTTTTTAAAAGACGAGATGGAGAAATAAATGTAGAGGATCATCTTAAAAATATCAATGACTTTGAAGAAGATAATTATATTGAAATGGATGATGAATATGATGAAGAAGAACTTGGTGCAAAAAATGAAGAGATGGTGTGATGTCAACTATGACATACGGTTCATTTGGCGCATATTAGTATCGTATTGTAATTGCTTACAGTATGTAAAATCCACTCAAAATGCATAATATGTTTATAGATTTAGATATGTGTTAGAATGGTTAATAAAGTAAATTAAAAGAAGTTAGTATAAAAAACTTTATTTTAGATTTTTACTTACTTTGATTATGAGGTTTAGATTATATAGAACCTAAATATTTAGTATGAAGCCTTGAGAAAAGGTTGGAGCCTAAAGATGAACAATTAAACTATTAAGAAGCTTGTTTGGAAGGATGAAGACAAAGGATGAATGAATGAAGACAAGGGGTGAAGTTCTTCATTCCTATTGGTCAATAGCCATGCCCAATAGGCTTTGAGGAGGCTGCCTATGAGGAAAACAAGGATTTTGGCGACTTCAAGCAGGCCATTTGAAAATCAAAGACTAGGATTAGAAATTTTATTTTTTGTACTATAAATTTGGTATAAAAATCAAGGGATTTGGAGTTTTAATGAGGGAGGAGTAGGCGCTTGAAGTTAAGATGTGCAAATTGTACCTACTGTCACAATTTTGAAGATTGGAGGAGTTGTATGAGAGCTTTTGGAGATCGAGAGATGTAAATAAAAAGGTAATTTTAAAATCTACACTTAGTGTAGAAGAATTACTACATTTGGAGTTTTGAAGAAGGAGATATTGGGAGTCAAAGACAATAGATTGAATTCCAAGGCAGTAAGTAGGCCGTTTTGTTGACAGTGATGGAATTTGCCATATCTTAAGTTTTTGGACGAATTTTTGTCTCAAACTTTCCAAAAAGATGTATTATTATGCAAAAAAGCTATAAATTAAAATTTTATAGTATTTAAACTTTTATATTATGAGATATGAAGAATTTAGTACACAGGTGTTTGTAAACAAAGGTTTGAAGCTACTGCTAGGGTTTTGGCGACATCTAAAGATTGGTAATGAATCAACAGTTGAAATTTATTATGTTAGTTGTGAGGAATACATCAATACTTCATGTAAATTTTGAGTAGATTTGGACCATTGGATTAAAAATTATAGATTATTGAAGTTTGGAAAAAATTCCCTTCCTACGAGGGAATGAGGATTTTAGAGCATTTGTAATGTTTTGAGTGGTTTGATGAAATAAGACTTATGTATTGGGTGTAATAGCTCTATGAAGAAGACTTGATATAAATTTAAGGGTTTTTATTATACTTGGATCTTGGTTGAGTAATTAGTAGTAGCCAAAAGCCTAGTACTTTCTTGAGGCAAATTCTTTCTACCACGACATCGAAGGATGCACAAGTTCAAAGGGGGTGGATGTTGTGTTGTAATACGTTTATATAGTGAAAAGCATGAATAAGAATAATTTCTATTTAATACTTAATTATCTTCATTCAATAAGAATTTAAGATACTTAAAAAAAGATTTATGAAATCTCTTAGGTTATTTTTTTATTTTAATAACTAACAGATAAAAATTAGTTATTAAATTTTTTTTTTTAGGTTGTACAAACTTTATTACTGCTTTTACAAAATTAGAAGTTAATAAAAATAGGATAGAGAAGATAAATAGTTAATATGGTTGATACTAAGGTTAAGATGAGAATAGGATAAAGCTTAAAAATCCTTAGAATAAGTTAAATTGATACCCGGGGATTGACCATATATGAGATAGGGTTGAAATTAGACCTCCATCTATAAGTTGAGTTGGGTTGAAACATTCTAAGCATATAAAAGACTTATATTTACATTTGTGTGCAAAATTTCATACTAAGTTAATGATCAAATTAAATTTTATAGCTTATTAAATTTTACTGACTAAGATTAAGACTTGCAAAGAAAAATCTAAGTTGCTTGATTGTAACAAATAACAAGCAATTGGGATTTATATGTGGATAAGGTTATCAAAAAGAATGTTTTTAAGCACTTTGTATTAACTTAAGCACTCTCATATTGATATTCAATCTTATTCTTCTTATATGGATGAAACTCATTAAGAGATCTTGGTAGTTATGAACTGCAATTTCACTCTCCATAGCCAAGTGCCCGATGCATTTCCAAATAGGACAATACGTAATATGACAATGGAAGTTTCTATAAAACTTTAGAAGGTTCTAGAAGATTATGAAAAGTTCTAAAATATAGTGATTTAAAATATATCCATGACATCACCTCTCCTTCTAGCGATGAGTTCTATAAGAAATCAAAGTGATTTGATGATCAAATCACATATGCAAGAAATCTAAAATTTGTCAAAATAAAGAAGTAACATATTCTATCTTTTGTTTATTGATTATCAATTCAATAAGATTTTTGAGGTAGCATCAATGACCTCTAGATATAACCTCTATTGTATCAACGTCATTCAAGAATTTGCTCTTTGTTGCAACTTTCAAAACATCCTCCAAATATAATTTCTGGTTTACTTGGAATCGCCTTTCCAACTTCAAGGAATATTGCTAAAGCTCATGCATTTGAATCAAGATTTTTGTCATGAGCCATATCTCCAAAGACTCCAAACGTGGCCTTACTTGATGTTGGAATATTCCTTCTTCACCTTGTTCATGTTTTTTAAACCTAACAGATTGTGAAAGTTGTAATGGTTTTTTAGCCGCTTGTGTGGCAGAAGAATTTTTTGGCTCTTGTTCTTGTAATTCCCTTAGAATGTCAAAATTTGACATGGTAATTAATAAGCTTCTACCAAGATCTATTCTATCTTAGAAAAAATGACTATATATAAATGAAGGTCTTGGCATGGCTCTTCTTTTTTTATATTGGTCTTTTGTTGTTGATAGAAAAGCATCATTTAGAAGCCAAGAGATGCTGGTGTCCACAAAATCTTCAATGGTAATTAAATCTAAGTTTTCTAAGATATCATTGATGGAATTTGTAAACTTTCTTAAGTGCATTCTTAAAATTATTTGAAGGCTTCCATGTTCTTTTGTTAACTCCATAGTCCTTCCAATTAATGAAATATTCTAATCATTCATGTCTTATATACAAATCTAATATTTCATCTATTTTGTATTCAAGCTCTTCATTGACTTTAACTGGGATTGGTAGTAGAAGAATTCTTCCAATAATATTTGATTTATAATAGGTTTCTAAAAGTGAAATATAGAAGACTATATGAATGCGCATGCTACTTGGTAGTTCAAGATAGAAACTTACTGAATTTATTTGGTGTACAATTATAAATGGTCTAAATCTTTGATAGTCTAATTTTTGTGATGCTCAATTTGTTTGTATATTTTGACAGAGTAGCTAGGCATGATCTCCTATCTTGAACTTTGATTATTTCTTATGATAAATGCTGTATAATCTTTATATTGGTTTTAAACCATTTGTAATTACAATTTTAATTCTTCATGGATGGTTTTTAAGTAGGTAGTAGGATTTTTTGCAGCACGGCTTTTCACATCTTTAATTTAGAATGAATTTACTTTAGAGTGGTATCTATAATTTGAAAAGAATAGAATTTATTTCATCAAAGAATACTTGAAGTTATTATATGCAAAATCGGCCAACAATAGGAGGTCTATTCAATTATCTTATTGATAATTTATACTACAACAAAGATATTGTTCTAAAATCTGATTTACTTATTTTATTTGACTATTGATTTGAAGAAGATAAGTTGATGAAAGGTTGATCTTGATCTTCAAAAGTTAAAAAAGTCTTTTCCAAAAATTTGATACAAATTATGGTCTTTGATCCAAAATAATGCCATTTGGAAGGCCATGTATTCAATAAATATTATCAATAAAAATCTTAGCCATTTCTTCTCCAAAAATAGTCTTATTATATGGGATGAAATATATCATCTTAGTAAGACAATCTACCACCACAAAAATTGAGTCTTTTCTATTTAAAATTAAGAGGTTTATAATGAAACCCATCGATAACGATTGCCATGGGCCTTGAGGAACTAGAAGGGATTAAAAAAGTCTATATGATTGATATCTTGGAATCTTTGCTTGGACACAAATTTCACATGATTGGATGAATTCTTTCACCAATTTCTACATTTGAGGCCACCAATAGTCTCTTAATATTAATTCCAAGGTCTTATTAAAGCCAAAATGTCCAACTGCTAGAAGGTCATGTCATGCTTGAAGAATTTAAAATCTTATAAGGCCTGGAGGAACATATAAGAAATCCTTGAAATATAGCAACCCGTCTTCAAACTTAAAATTATTATTTTCTTCTACATGTGCATTTTTTGGACATTATTGAATGCTCTCTACAAATGGATCTATTTTTATTACTCTTTGGATTTCCATCTTAAAAGCTATATCCGTATAGGCAGATATTGTTAGTGTCTTCAATTACAAATTGGACAGCTTCAACATGACTAATTTTTGTTGATCCAATACAATATCTTCTATTCTTGGCACAAGATATGATTGTCGAGAAAAGGCATTTAGTTTCCTTTGAAGTTTTTTTGGACAATATGTAATCACAAAATCAAATTGAGATATTGACATGTTCCATCGTGCTTGTTGGTAATTCAAAATTTGAGCATTCATAAAATATTCCAAGTTTTTGTAGTCAATATATATTATAATCTTATATTAAGTCCCCTCCAACAAATGGTGCCATGCTTCAAAAGCATCAACAATTGCCAATAATTCTTTGTTGTGGATCTCGTAATTGATCTTTGCACCTAAAAATTTATAAGAGCGGAATGCTATTAGATGTAATTGATCAACATTATCAATTTGAGAGAGTATAGATCTAAGTACAAAATTTGAGGCATCTATTTTTAGAATAAGTGGTTTTGTTGGATTTACATAAATAAATATAGGGACTGAAATGAAGGATTTTTTTAGCTTCTTGAATGTTTCTTTAGTCTTATTATCTCAAATAAATTTTTCCTTGTCTATAAGTCATATTAATAGAGCGACAATCTTAGAATAATCTTTGATAAAGATTTTATAAAAATTTATAAATTTCAAAAAATATTATATATCTTTGATTGATGACAGCTATTTCTACTCTATAAAAATTTGTATCTTCTTTGGATCCATAGAAATCCTATTTTCAGAAGCAATATTTTCCAAAAACTTGACTAATGGTTGATGGAAAGAACACTTCTCCAATTGGACATACAATCCACTTTCTGTCAAGGACATATTTGTTAGAACCTTCTAGAATATTCTAAAAGTTTCTTAGAACTCTCTAGAACCTTCCAGAGCCTTCTAATATCTTCCTAATGTCAAGGATATTCTTATTAGAACCTTCTAGAACATTCTAGAAGTTTTTTAGAACTCTCTAGAACCTTTCAGAGCCTTCTAATATCTTCCTAATTAGTAGAAGTTGCTTGAGAAGCTCCCTAGTTGGAGGAAGCTGCTTGAGAAGCTTCTTAGGTAGGAGTATATATTGGAGTCAACGCTGAAGAGTTCTTCAGTCTCGACAACACATCTCTTGGAACTCTAGCTCACCTCTCTGGTGTTTTTTTTATACTCATCTGATTAATCCAGTTCTTGCTAGTTCTTCTTGAATTTCTTGTTTAGACTTCACGTCTATATTCTATGTCTGTGATATTAATCTAATTCCTGCCAGTTCTTTTTGAACTTCTTGTTTAGACTTCAAGTCTATATTCTGTGTCCGTGATAGTCCGTGACAGTTTATCGAGACTACTCTCACCTTGGATATCAGAGTTAGTTCTTTCTTGTTGGAGTGTAGATTACCCCTCTTCTTGAAGGTACACTAGTATTTTAGAGATTGCGGATTACCCTCCTCTAAATTGATATCTTTTTGTCATAATATTGGAGTCTTATTCTTCTTGGAGAGAGTGGATTACCCCTCTTTTTGAAGGTCTTAAGGCGTTTTAGAGGTTGCGGAGTACCCTCTTCTAAACCAATATTTCTTCCTTGTAGAAACAATTACTTCCTTTCTCTTAGAATGGTTGGAGGTCAAGACATTAATATGAGTGAAAGTTTGGAGTCCAAGATGGACGCCATTATGAATGCTCTTGCTACGTTATCACAGAGAACTACGATGATGGAAGGAATCTTTGCAAGACTTCATAATGATGGAACATCTGGAATAGCACAATCTGGGCCTCATCAGCCTCGAGCTTCTGTACCAGAAGAAGCAGCTTTACCTGTGGTTCAACAAGAACTATTACTTCCACAACAAAAGGAACCTCGAATTAGCCTTCCAGACAAGTTTGATGGCACACGCTCCAAGTTTCGAGGTTTCATCAATCAAATCAAGTTAATAACAGCTCTACAATCCGAACATTATCCGACGGAGGAATCACACGTTAGATTGGTTGGAACTTTGCTTACGGGACAAGCTCTATTGTGGTTTGCTCCTCTATTTGAAAAAAGATCACCAATTTTGAGCAACTTTGAGAATTTTTTGGAGGCATTTGCAGAAGCATTTGGCGAGCATGATAAGACTCGGTGGGCTACAACTAAAATTTAATCACTATGACGAGGGACTCGCTCTACATCAGTCTATGCATCGGATTTCAGGCAATTGGCATGCAACATCAATTGGGATGAAGAAGCATTGATGAGCCAATTCTATTGGGGTCTAAGGGACGACGTGAAGGATTTGTTATTATCTCTTTCTGATCCACGAACGCTCAACGAAGCCATTAGCCAAGTTGTAAAGTGCGATAACCGCCTATTTCAACGTCGCCAAGACCAATGCTCTAGATAATATACAAGTCATCGTGGCACAATTATATCGGCAAGTAGCCTAAATTCACAAGCGGAGACAGAGGAGATATAGATTGATGCGATACGTATCAAAACCCTTACTCCAGAAGAAAAGAAGCAGCGTATGGAGAAAGGTAAGTGCTTTTATTGCGGTGGAGAAGGCCATAGAATTGGAAACTGTCCGAAGAAGCAAAATGGACGCAGCATCATGAATAGAAGTACGTTTGTTCAGGAAAACGAGAATGCCCAGCCACAATAGGAATCGTGCGGCTGGACAAATCAAAACCAGGTTCCTCTCTTTCTACTCAACTTGCCCGTTGTTTTACAATTCCTTTGTCTTTTGGTCCTGAAAAACTAAAAACCTTAGCCTTATTAGATTCAAGAGCATCTACTTGTTTCTTAGACCAAGAATTTTCTAAGCGTCACAAAATTCCCCTACTACAAAAATTCAAACCTATTCACGTAGAAGTAATAGATGGACGATCTTTATTATCTGGTAGTGTCACCCATGAATCAAAACCTATAGAAGTAACGTTTAAAGACTATAGTAGTTATATTATTTTCAACATTATTAGCATCCCGTCAAATCCTATTATTCTTGATCTTTCTTGGTTGGAAAAATATAATCCATCCATAGATTGGAGGTTGCGGAGGATAACATTTCCCATAGAACAACCTGAGGACAAGCCTGGAAGAAGACCCCAAACCAAAAAATCCTTGTTCATTGGAGCAAGAACGTTTGTAAGATCGTGCAAGGAAGACACACCATTGGTCATTTCTACGATTCCAACTAGTGGAGAGCAGATTTCAACAACAGAAATAATGGAACAATACAAGGATTTTCAAGACGTGTTCCAAAAGAAGAATGCTGACATGCTACCAGAACATCGACCATATGATTATACCATAGAATTGCAAGAAGGAGCACAACCACCTTTTGGCCCAATCTACAACCTATCACAGATGGAGTTGGCTGAGTTGCGGAAATACATTGACGAGAACCTAGCCAAGAACTTCATTTGTCATTCAAAATCGCCAACTGGGGCACCAATCTTATTTGTGAAGAAGAAGGATGGCTCACTATGGATGTGCGTGGACTATCGTGGTTTCAATAAGGTAACAAAGAAGAATCGCTATCCATTACCTTTGATCTCTAGTCTCCGGGAACAACTTGGACGTGCAAAGATCTTTACAAAGATTGATCTAAGAGGAGCTTACAACCTTGTACAAATCAAAGAAGGAGACGAATGGAAGACAACTTTTCGTACAAAGTATAGTCACTTTGAATATAATGTCATGCCATTTGGTCTTACCAATGCTCTGACAATTTTTCAACACATGATGAACGATATTTTTTAAGAATATCTAGATGATTTTGTTGTCATCTATCTGCATGATATCTTGATATTTTCTGAGAATGAAGAAAAGCATGAGAAGCAGGTTCGTTTGGTACTCGAAAAATTATGCGAGCGAGGACTCTACGCCAAGTTGGAGAAGTGCTTATTTCACCAAACTGAGATGGAGTTTTTAGGATTTGTTGCGACTACGGAAGGCATGAAGATGGATCCCAAGAAGGTGGAAGCAATTATGTCCTGGGAAGTTCCAAAGACGGTTAGAGACGTACAATATTTTCTCAGCTTTGCTAACTTCTATCGGATCTTCATCAAGAATTATTCTGAAGTTGCTACTCTACTCACTCGATTAACATGTAAGGATAAGCTAGAATGGGGATCTCTAGCGGAAAAAGCATTTCAAAATCTTAAAACGACATTTATTACGGCTCTAATCTTGATACACCCAAACTTTGCAAAGGCTTTCTATTTGGAAATTGATATTTTGGATTTTGCTTTAGGAGCCGTACTTTCACAGATGGGCATCGGCAATAAGCTTCATCCGGTTGCATTCTATTCACGAAAGTTTTCTGCGGCTGAGATCAACTACGAGATTCATGATAAAGAACTCCTTGCTGTAGTGGATTCTTTCCAAGAGTGGCGTCACTTCCTCGAAGGAGCTATGCATCCGGTGATTGTATATACGGATCATAAGAATCTAGAATATTTCATGTCTGCTCGAATTCTAAACCGTCGTCAAGCTGGATGGAATATGTCGCTATCTAGATTTGACTTCGTTATTACTTATCGGCCTAGAAAGCAGCAAGGACTATCCGATGCCTTATCAAGAAGATCATATCTTGCGCCGAAGATTGGAGAAGCAACGCTTGATCAACAGTGTATGACATTATTAAAGCCAGAGCAATTCAAGATTTGTGCTGCTGTGGTGCCAATTGATGCTGACTTCCTCAACCAGGTACGTGCTGCGACCATTGAAGATTCAATAGTCCTTGATATTAAGCAACGTATCAATGATGACAAGTTCAAGGTTGAAGGAGATCTCTTATACTTTGAGGAGCGGTTGTATATCCCAAAAGGGCCAGCACGACTTCGAGTCCTTTAATCTCATCATGACTTTCCAATTGCGGGATATTTTGGATTCAACAAGACCTTGGAACTCATTTCCCGAGATTTTTGGTGGCCCCAAATGTGGAAGGATGTGAAAGATTTTGTCCTCTCTTGTGACATTTGTTCAAGATTCAAGAACCCTCGACATCGCCCTTATGAACTTCTACAGCCATTGCCCATTCCATATCATCCATGGTCTTCAATTTCCATGGACTTTATTACAGATCTGCCGCCATCGAATTCATTTGACAACATCTTTGTTATGGTGGATTAACTTACGAAGATGGCACATTTTATCCTTTGCAAGAAGACATCGTCAAGCGAAGATACAACAATGCTCTTCTTTGATAATGTGTATCGATATCATGGTCTACCAGATGATATCGTGTCAGATCGAAGAACCCAATTTGTATCAAAGTTTTGGAGATCTTTTTTTAAAATATTGAAGGTGGACATCAAGCTTTCTTCGGCATTCCATCCTCAAACTGACGGCCAAACGGAACGGGTGAATCAAGTTTTGGAACAGTATTTACGATGCAGCATCAACTATCAACAAGATGATTGGACTGCATATCTACCGCTAGCCAAGTTTGCATATAACAACACCTTTCATGGGTCGACTCAGAAAACACCATTCGACTCAAAAAACACCATTCTTTTCCAACTATGGATACCATCCAAAGCTTGATCTATTGAATCCGTCAGCGAATAATAACCCAGTAGTTGAAAGATTGGTGCAGCAGCTATCGGAGCTTCAAACCACATTGAAGCTTCAATTGCAAATTGCCCAAGAGCCTTACAAAGCATCCGCGGATAAATTTCGAAATCAGGCATCTAATTTCAAGATTGGAGATAAAATATGGCTACTTCGACGGAATATCAGGACCAAGCGGCCATGTGATAAGTTGGACTACTGGAGATTGGGACCATTTGTTATCCAGAAGCAGATTAGAGTTACCAGCTGCTATGAAGGTACACCCTGTCTTTCATGTTTCTATGTTAGAGCCTTATCAAGAATCGTCTTTTCCTGGAAGAGTGTAATATCCGCCACCTAGTATAGAAATTAAAAATAATGAAGAATATGAGGTGGAAAGGATACTAGATTCACAGCAAAGATAGAATAAATTAAAGTACTTTGTGCATTGGAGCGGCTACAATATTAATGAAAGAACATGGGAACCGGCCGAAAATCGTGCCAATGCATCTCAAAAGGTATGGAAATTCCATCAATGATATCCTAATAAACCAAAAGCTGGTCATTAACGAAGCGTGAAGATGAAGCCTTCTCTAGAAAAATGAATAAAAAAAAGATCCATAAATCATCTGCCTCGTGAATGACAGCTGGAGTATATTACAGAGACTATGCAACAAATTTTTGATTTCCTACGTTTGTGAGTATACATCTCAAATGGCTTCTCGGAGACCTCGAAGCTAAAGGAGGAGGTGATGTCAAGGACATACTTGTTAGAACCTTCTAGAACATTCTTGAAGTTTCTTAGAACTCTCTAGAACCTTCCAGAGCCTTCTAATATCTTCCTAGTGTCAAGGACATACTTGTTAGAACCTTCTAGAACATTCTAGAAGTTTCCTAGAATTCTCTAGAACCTTCCAGAGCCTTCTAATATCTTCCTAGTTAATAGAAGTTGCTTGAGAAGCTCCCTAGTAGGAGAAGCGCTGAGAAGCTTTTCTAGGAAAGATATTATCAAGTTCTTCAGTCTCGACAACACATCTCTTGGAGCTCTAGCTCACCTCTCTGATATTATTTTTATACTCATCTGATTAATCCAGTTCTTGCTAGTTCTTCTTGAACTTCTTGTTTAGACTTCAAGTCTATATTTTGTGTCCGTGACACTTTCCCATAGTTTCTCCAATATCATACGTACATGATGTTTATGTTCTTATTTGTTCTTAGAAAAGACCAAGATATTATTTAAATAGATGACTAAAAAGTCATTTAAGTAATCTCATAAGATATCATCCATCATATGTTGAAAGATTGTAGGTGCATTTGTAAGTCCAAAAGGCATAACATTGTACTCAAAATATCCATACCTTGTACAAAATGTTGTCTTTCATTGATATCTTTCTTTAATCTTCTCTAGGTTGTTGGCACCTCTCAAATCAATCTTTGTAAAGATCTTTGCATATCCTAATTATTCCAATAATCTTGAGATTAACGATAATAAATAGAGATTTTTTATAATTACCTTATTCACACCTTCATAATTAACACACATATATAAAAAACCATCATTTTTCTTCACAAACAAGATAAGAGCTCTTGTAGGTGATTTTGAATGTTTAATAAAATTATTGGCTAGATTTTCATCAATATATTTTTGTAAGGCTGTAAGCTCTATTTATAAGAGATTATAAATTGAACCAAATGGAAGTTGAGTACCATCTTATAATTCAATTGTACAATTATAAAGATGGTATTTTGGTAATATATCTACTTTTTTTTTTTCAAATATATCTTCAAGGTCATTATATTGACTAGGAATATCTTACTTTAATTGTTCCATTAGATCTTTTATTTAATTAGCATATAATGCAAATGCAACTTCTTTTTTTTGCTACCTACATAAATGCTTTAGCTCTAAAAAATGAAGTAGCACCTTATTTCTTCTTTTGATATTTGAATCTTGAAAAAATCTTTCACAAACTTTAATCAATATCAAGATTATGTAATTCAAACCAAAGAAGTCCATTGACAATAAGATTTGTTGGACATTAAATGATATTGAAGACAATGTGTGATACTAGATCTCCTAGTATCACTTTCAATAGTTGGATTTCTTCAATAACATCTCTTGATGTAAGATTTTGTCTATCAATGACTTCAACATATGCAGGATGGGTCTTCTTTACAAGTACTAATTTATACTTGGTTGCAAAAATTTTATCTATAAAGCATACTGAGGCTCCAGTATCTAAAAGGACTTTAGCAAAAATCTCTTATTTTAGGATTCTTATATGCACAGGAAGTATAAAGTAGGATATTAGGTTTGGAGGTAGGAAGAGAGTTTTTTTTGGTACTTTAGATTTGGAGGTATCCAATCGCAAGGTCTCTACTATGGCTGGACATCTTCATTTTTTGACCTCCAATTCAGATGTTATACCTCGTGCTTTAAATTCTCTAGACTTATTTAGACAATTTGTTGCCTTGTGATTACATCTTTGACAATATAGATATAGATTCTCTTATTGACGTCTAATCTTTTCTGCTCGTATTAATATCTTGAATTGAGTTGCATCAATTTGCATGGATTTAGGATATATTAATGGCTTCTTTGATACTCTTCAGGATGTAGTAGGCATACCTTGATAGATATTGCTGAAAATTGATTGCCTCTTCTATTGTAACTCATATAGGTGATTATCACAAGTAATAGCTTGAAATATTTGTTCTTCTAAACTTTCCACTCTTGGAATTATATTCAATAAATTCTTCACATTATCTTTTAGGCCATAACAAAATCAAGTCATAAAAGCCTTATCATTCCAATCAAGATTATAAGTAAGTTGTTGAAATTGTGCAATATAAATCATAGCTTAACATTATTTTTGTTGTAGGTTTTAAATCTTTCTTTCTACTATTCTCTTTCAATTACTATCTCCAAAAGCAACACTAAATCTTTCCATAAAAGCCTCCAAATTGTATAAGATTGGAGAATTCTTTTTGAACAGTGGAGCAAATCATGATTGAGCACTTCTTAATAAAAAGGTGCCTATAAAAGTGACTTGAGTGAATCCATCTAGATAATGAGAAGGATATAGTCGTGAGTAAAGTTATACTTGTTGTACAAATCCTCAAAAGTTGGATCTCATTCCATCAAATTTATCAAGCATATTAGCCTATGGCTCTTTTATGACAACCTTTGGAGCTTCTAGAGAGGTTATGTGGATAGCTTGTCTTTTGCATGCTTCCCTCAATCGTATAATCTCTTATTACAAACTGTGAATCTTTCACTTAGTTTCTTTAGATACTTGCTCCATTTACAGTTCTTTTTTTGGATTGTAAAAGAATGCCATTTCTTCTCATGCAGTATCCAAAAGAGCTTGAACATCTACAAGAGTTGCCACTCTATTCTTTGTTTGTAAAGATGCACCTCCCATGACTTGATCTACTTCCGTATTCACAAAGAAGAATCAACAAGCCACTAGTATAGTATTTTCTATATTGAAAATTAATGTTTCTAAATAATATTAATTTAGAAGAAAATAATCCACAACCTCTAAAATGCAATGATATATCCTAAAAAAGGGATAATCCACTCTCTTTAAAGAAAGATCAAATTGTAACAAGTAAATATATTAGTCTAGAAGGAGATAATCTGTACTCTTCTAGAATGCAATAATATCTTCAAGAAGAGGGATAATCTACTCTCTATCAAGAAATCAGAGCTCTGATATGATTACTTAAATAGTCTTGTCAAACTATCAAGGATTGCAAGATAGCAAGTTAGCAAAGAAACAAGGAAAAGACTAGAGAACTAAAATAATTTTAAGAGCAAAAAACTAGATGGATAAGAACAAAGAACTAGATCATTGACAAAAAAAAGAGACTAGATTGATATCAAGAAATAAGACAACACTTTGAATTGCTCTAAGATTTGTATTAGCAAGACTGAGATGCACCTCAGTCTTGCCTCTTATTTATACTACAAGGCCTATGTCCTATTGAACCTTTTAAGAATATCTTAAAAGATTCTAAAAGATTAAAAAAGATTCAAGAAGACTAAGATAAGTTCAAGAAGACTAAAGAAGATTCTTAGAAGAATTTAGAAGGCTTCGGGAGGTTCTAAAAGATTGAAGAAGATTTTAAAAGGTTCTAAAAGACTATAGAAGATTTTAGAAGACTAAAGAAGATTCTAAAAGGTTTTAATAGATTTTAGAATACTATGAAAGATTTTAGAATATTATAAAAGATTCTAGAAGATTACAAAAGATTTTAAAAAATTCCAAAAGGTTTTAGAAGATTATGGGAAGTTCTAGAATGTAGTAAGTTAAAATATGTCCATAATAATAGGTGCATGGTTTTGTACCTTAGGATTTGGTTTTGATCCTAGTTAACAACTGGCTCTCTTTGAGTATCAATCTAAGATTTATTTAGATAAATTTTATTGAAATTTATTCTTTATTTTGCTCTTAAGATGCCTATATTAGTATTTTTGCTAATCTATATTATTTTGTCTTATTTATAGTCCTACAAAATAAATAGAAGATTTTTTTTACAAAAGACAGTATTAATACTAAATATTTTTATTATCTTTTTTTTTTAAAAAAAAAATTTATATTTTTTAAATTAATTTTATAATTTAGTCTTCAATTAAGTTTCTTTATAATATATATCATTTTTTGCACCTTCATCCTATAGCTGTGTAAGAACATGACACCACTCATCCATATTTTTTTTTTTTTTTTAATGTTGGATCTCCGAGCAACTTGGAAGATTTCTTCTACTTTGCACATATAACCTTCAACAATCTCTTTTCAATTAGAATAAAACTAATTCTTTATTTCAAAAAAAAATCAATTATATCTAATAAATTTTCTTATAATGTGATATTCTATTGTCATGATGGAAGGAATATCTCAAAGATAAAAAAAAAATAGGTAGAATAAGAAAAATTATTAGAAAGGAAATAAAAATAGAAATAATATGAGACATAATATCTTCTTAAAAAGTCTTTTATTAAAATATTTAAAATAATTATTTTTTTTTCTAAGAAACTAAAAACTAAATTGAACATGTAAAGTATCGTTCCATCGATATTTTTTAAAAATTTGAAGTCCAAATTCTTATAATTGAATAAATTATGAGCATTCAATTGATATTATATTAAACTAATAATATATATAGAAGTAAGAGTGAGGCCTTCCTTACTCTTGCCAATGCCTTTCTTGTATTCTAGTCTTAGTTCAAGACTCATTAGTCTCTTTGTATTTAGTAATAATCATTCTAGTTTCAATCTTATATTTATTTTTGATTTGTCTATTTTCTCTCTTTTGGTGATACAAGAATATATTGTCTTTTCAAAATTTTGTCATAATTTATATCCTTGACAAAAGTTGTTGCAATACATTAAAAATAAATAGTTGATTTTATTATTATACCTATAAATTTGTGGCTAATGTAATATCTAATCTTGGTATAAGAAGAATTAAGCAACCAAATAGAAGAAAGATCTGTATACACAAAATTAAATTAAAGAGTTTTTAAATCTTTATTTAAAGATATAATATATAAATTTAAATTTATTTAAAAAATTATAACAAATTATGGTAAAATAAATAATTATAAAGCCAAAAACTTACTTAAGAAATATAAATTCAAACTTATATTTATTAAAATTTATAAATATAATGTATGGATTTTAAATAAAGATATCTTTTAAAATCATATTCTAATATAATTAGAAGAAGAACATCTATGATATTTAATGAGCATAAATTATGTAGACTATTTTAACTATAATATAAAAATAAAAATAGATAAAGAATTAAAAATATATATAAATATAAATTTATATACTATTATTTTTTATAATTACATACCTAATATATTTCTAAAGAAAAAAAATATGTCACACCATATTGTGGCTCATCAAGATAGTTGCCATACAATCCTTTGGTCATGTCACAATTCCTTATTACAATCCAATTAGTACATATAATTTTTTATTTTTCTCACATCTCTTTGGAATGGTATGAAGGTTAGCTACCTTAACTATTCTCATATCTTAGCTATTTTTGTAGTAAGTCCAAGGTTCCTTCTCTCATTGCAAAAGGTCACTTGTGGCAAGGGCACCAAAGGCACTTTCAACCCCTAGCTAAAACCTTTAGGTTTTAATGGCACCCATCTACTCCATTTATTGTCTTACTACTCAACACTTGAATCTACCATTGTAAACTCACAAGTTTTACTCAAATAAATGTCGCAACTTATTTTAAGTTAACACAAAAGTATTTGAAGTTGTAATTAGTTATTGTTTAGAATTGAAGGTTTGATCAAGCTTTGACTAATAATCCTTGGGATTACTGTAGCAATGGAATAGCTTCAACAAGCAACTCATTAAGGATAGACCTGTGATCATTTCAAAGAATGCAAAACATGATTTTCAGCCTAACCTCCACATAGTCATCTGTTTGTTTGTTCCAATTTGCTTCAAAACTGGTCGGATCACAGCTACAACACACTACTCTCATGATTATTTTATTATTATTCCCTCTCCTCTACATTTCAGCACTTTAAATTAGTCTTTTGGATCAAATTTATTAACCCGTCAGTGAAAATATAAAAAATATATTTTATATCACATACCACATTAGCCAAGCAACAGCACAATGTACTCATTGGTCGAGATTCATACGAGATGAAGATTTTGTCGATGGTGGGCGTGAAACAAAAAGCCTCCTCTCTAATGACCCAAGCAGTAGCTTTCACCTGTTATTTCTGCTAATTGTGAATCTGCTTGCCTCCCACATCTGTCGACTGAAATCCGGAAAATCGATGTCGGATGGTGATGCAGCACAAGCCAAAACGGTCAAATTTTGAACTGTATTAACGATTGTGAATACCAAATGCATCACTTATTCTAAAAACGCAGAAATGGATATTCACTACTATGAAATTACTCCACCAAAAGCGCATGCTTCAGAGAAATAGGCCTTCTTCCTTCATGAGGTTGACTATTTAAAGCAGCACAAAAGATGGCACAAGAATATTACAACTTTACTTCGTCCATCAAAGCAGGCATAACTCTGTAGAACTAAACTTGCAATTTGAAAATTCTGTTGTCATGGATTCTATACGATAAGATTTGGCAATGAGGGAGCTCTTCTCAAACCACTCTACCATGAACATATCTCACGTTTTTTGGTCATGCAGCAAGTGATGCAGCCACACAGTTACTCTACTGCAGATCCTTCACTTCAGAACGCAGCTACATACTTTTTTAGTTCACTAGCAATACCCAGCTCGAGTGTCAAAGCCTCACAGAAATAAAACCACCCACACTTGCATCACCCCACTCATGCATAATAATTCAAATATATACCTCAGTGAAAAATGCTTGGCACCACTAGAAGAGCTTCACTTATCAACGTTGAATAAACACATAAAGACCTACACTCAAGCATCCGATACCACAATCTGATTCAAAGCATTGCATACAAGTAAAATCTTCTTTACCGAAGACATCACAAGGATTGGCTGATGTCTTCTTCGACCAAATCAGGAAGCACCGTTGCATTGACGTTTGCATCCACAACATCCTCAAGTCTCATGCAAGCGGAACCTGTTGCTTCTAGGTTGCAACACACAAACGTGGTGGAAGACGGCGGGCTACGGCGGCATGTAAGGGAGAAACGTAGCAAACTCAATTAGATAATCACGCAATCCACCTGTCTCTAGGAATGGCCCCAAGCAAGTCAAACGCCTACCACCAGCATTCCTCCGTGCTTGCCTTGCTTGAACTGCAATTGTTGGAGAAGCGATTTAGTTTTGAGTTTCAAGTTACAGACCAGAACTATTTTAATCGGTTGCCTCAACAAAACAGTCTAGAATGCACTGGTGAAGTATAAACATGACCAACTTGACGGACTTGCATGAGAAGATGAAGCATGGGATCTAGACAGCTACGGAAACGCTCAATCCAACCTCTATTTGTGTGTGCTGTCAATGTTCTGTTGCCGTCTTCCATTTAAGAATTGTCGGAACGAATTATTTCATTCCTCTCCGTGCCTTCATACCCGTCCTGGAAAGAAAATCAGTACCATTGCATCATCAGTGTCTCAATATTCAAACAATTCCCCTGCAATTCAATGCAGGCTACTTCGTAAGAAAAGGTCTTCCACCCACTCCCACAAATCTCCATGAAGTTGATAAACTTAAAACAAATTCGGCCACGGGAGCTAAGCCTGTGAGCCTGCATTGAGTAACATAATTGAGATTGCGAAGGACGACGCCCTCAATGTTTAAGCACTGACCAACATCAGAGCAACACTGCATCACATCTGTTGCAATGCTCACATTCTACCTGCAGCAGCCTCACATTCGACGTCACCTACTCTTGAGTGCCTGGAAGAACAATCCTGAGCAAACCAACACACCAGACTGGAACTCGTGCGCAAACAGCTGAGCACGTGTCCAACATCAATCAGGTGAAGACTGTTGAGCACCGCCACTTCAAGTGCAGATCAAAAGCATCTGTTGTTGCGGTGAAGGAACTGAGCCCCAGCAAGACAACAACTCGGCACGAACCCTGCTCCATTGATCGGACTGGGCTTCACATCTTCCAAGTGCACAAAAAAAGAGTAAATTGAGATGACATAAATCACACATTATCAATAAATTGCAACACAATAAAATCAACAAATTATTTCATATGCAAAATTTGCGTACATTAAATTTGATCTGTTAATTCTGATTTATCGCTAATATTATCTAAAAAACCAAAGAATAAAATCGTGAATTGACACAAAAGAAAAGAAACTAGAAAAACAAGAAACATACACAACACAACAAACAGGAAAGGGGATGGTGGTGGACAGATGGATGGATGTGTGGATGAATGAAGGGGGATATGGATGAATAATGGGCACCCTCTGGACGGATGAGGGAGGGGAGTGGAGACGTCGACATCCACATCCGCCTCCGCGGCGCGGAAAGCGGGAGGGCCCTAGATAAAAGTATATTGGCCTGCGCCTTTCACTTTTTGAGAGGAATCAGCTGGTTGCTCAAAACCAGTTTTTAGGGTTTGGAGATCTGTCTTCCTGGCTCTAGGTTTGTTCCTCCTCCCTGCTGCTGCTCTCGGCACTGGTGGAGTCTAGTTAGTTAGTTTTCAAGCTTAGGCCCAATTGGCCTCTCGCACCGACTCCCTTCCTTTCCCTTGCGCGTCACGGATCTGGCTGCAGTGCCTGGCGCCCTGTTCCCTATTTCCGGTTCTTTCCTTCTGTGTTTTCCGCATGTTATGATTGTGTGAGGCAGGTGCGCTTTGCGCTCTTTTCAGCTTGGTCTGATTTGCATACCAGGTCGGCCATGTCGCGTGCTGGGAAATCGGGCTCTCGGGCCATCGACAAGGAGCTGGAGGACGAATCCCGCGTCAACGGAGCAGCTCAGAACAGGTTCGTTTCCAGGATTGCCTGAATCTGGAGGGTTCCTAATTATTTTTCTGTGAGAGAAATTGGTTGGAGGTGGGATTCCCGCATTAGTCATCTGGGTTTGCTCAACGAGACGGGGTTCTGCACCACGTGATGTTTTCGTTGTTCGATGGGACAGCCGGCAATGGGTTTGCGGAGGTGCCTGGTTATACGCCGATACGCACCCATTGCACGGTCGAATGGCACTACATGTGGATTCCAGGGCGTAGAGGGTCTTGTGAAGCAAATTAGCGGTGTCGTGTTTGTGGACCTGTGCTCGTTCTCGGATTTTGGTGTGTCCTAATAGTCGTCCGGAAAGCACAAAAGTAGCACGAAAAGTTCTTGAGTCTGCGGTTGCTAGTTTCAATCAATAGATTTTTCGACGAGTCTCGCAAATAGCGTCGACATCGTGGAGCCTGACGCGGACGAGTAGCTTTTGCATGAAACTGATGTTGATTTGTCTTCAATTGGCGATCATCTTGCTCAATTCTAGTTCGCTTTAGGGTTCAGAATGCGGCTATCTTTGGGGTGGTTCGTGCCAGTGGCTCGACCATAAGCAGGGAGTTGGGTTAGGAATGGCCTTTCTGCCACTTAAAGGCATAATCTGAAAATCGCCTTTGTTTGACTCGTGTATATATATCACAGAAAGCAGCAGAAGAAGAAGGGGAAGAAGGGTGGTCGACTCGATGAGGATGACGACTTCGATGCAATAGATGGCGCAGCACCTTCTGTGGGAAGTGCTGAAACTGACGAAGCCATGGATCCATCGGCTGCTAAGAAGAAGAACAAGAAGAAAGGCGGAACAAAGAAAGGGGGATTTAGTGTGTTGGATGAGGAAGTGTCTGATAGTGAAGCTGCTTCGGTGAACCCAGCGGAAGTAGAAAACGATGAAGCGGGTGAAGAGGATTCTGTAATGTTTGCGGGCAGGAAGAAAGGGAAGAAGGGGAAGAAAGACAAGAAGGCCTCTATGGATGATGATTATCCTATTCTCGATCCCGAAGCCGAAGCTGTAGTTGAAGAAGCCATGGATATTCCTGCCGCCAAGACGAAGAACAAGAAGAAGGGGGGAGCAATGAAAGGGGCGTTTAGTTTATTAGACGAGGACATGTCCGACGACGAAGTTGCTTCAGCGAGCCCAGTCGTTCCTGCTGTGGACGAAGCCGAGGAGGAGGAGACTATCACGTTTGCTGGCAAGAAGAAAGGGAAGAAAGGGAAGAAGGACAAGAAGGCCTCCATGGATGATGATTATCCCATTCTCGATCCTGAAGCAGAAGCCAAAGCTGAAGAAGTTGAAGAAGCTGCCGATCTGTCGTCTGCTAAGAGGAATAAGAAGAAGGGAGGAGCGAAGAAGGGGGGGTTTAGTATGTTGGATGAAGATGCTTCCGATGGTGAAGTGGCTTCAGTGAGCCCAGTCGTTCCTGATGTGGACGAAGCCGAGGAAGAGGAGACTATCACGTTTGCTGGCAAGAAGAAAGGGAAGAAAGGGAAGAAGGACAAGAAGGCCTCCATGGATGATGATTATCCCATTCTCGATCCTGGAGCGGAAGCTGAAGTGGAAGCCCAAGCCGCTATTGATTCGTCTGCTGCTAAGAAGAGCAGCAAGAAGGGAGGAGCAAAGAAAACGGCTTTTAATATGCTGGACGACATGTCCGATGGTGAAACTGCCTCGGCCAGCCCAGTCGTACCCGCTGTTGATGAAGCAGAAAAGGACGAAGGCGGGGAAGAGGAGACCCTCATGTTTGCTGGCAAGAAGAAAGGGAAGAAAGGGAAGAAGGACAAGAAGGCCTCGAAAGATGACGAGGACATCGATGCTCTAATTGAAGAGCTGGGAGGACACACGATAACCGAAGGTAATTGCTTGCTCATGGGACCGAATCATATTGCGATCACTATTGTCTTGCTGTGTGTGAGTTCCGGCCAGCTATCCCGATTCTAGGAGATTAGTAGAACGAATCGGTTGTTGGATTAGTCCTTAAGTTCCACGCTTCCGTTTTGGCTCATGGTGCCACAAGCTTCTGTTAAATTAATGCACGTGCCTGCATTGAATCATCGGTTAATAGATGGTGCTCACGGCCGAGCAATTCGTCTACTGACATCATGAGTTCGCTTTATACATCCTTGACCTGCAAAAGCTGGGATTCTGTTGATTTTAGTTCAATTTAACTTTTTGACGGTCCTTCTTTCGATGCAGCTGCAGCACCAGCCACGGTTCCTGCAGAACCAGCCACAGTTCCTGCAGAACCAGCCACAGTTCCTGCAGAACCCAAGGGCAAACAGAAGAAGAAGGGGAAAAAGAGCGGACGAACCGTTCAAGAAGAAGAAGATCTTGATGCCATTCTTGCGGAATTGGAAGGCCCAAGCAAACCTGCCCCCCCTGCTTTGTCTGTCCCGGAGGCTGCTGCGCCTGCTCCTCCTGCATCATCTGCGCCACTTGCAGAGGACGAACCGACAGCTGCTGGAGGTGCTCCTCCTGAAGCAGAAGAGATGGTAGAATCGGCAGCTTCGAAAAAGAAGAAAAAAAAGAAAGAGAAGGAAAAGGCTGCAAAGGCTGGAGCAGGTACTTTGAGAACCTATAGGCTTTGCTTTTTGTTTTTGAACTTTTGTGTGCGTGGTTTGTTTGTTTGTTTGCTTTTATAAGGTTTTCATTCCTCTTTTAAGATTGGTTCCGCGCGTGGTCCAAGGGCGGGGACATCAGTTGGTTATTGGTGTTAACCATTTTGCACTACAGTTGATAAACCTGCAGAGGAAGTAGCAGTCGAGGAGAAGAAAGCTCCAGTAAAAGCAGATGAAGCTAAGAGCAAGGCTGCTGACAAGAAGGTACCAAAACATGTGCGAGAGATGCAAGAGCGGCTGGCCCGGATGAAAGAGGCTGAAGAGAAGAGGCTTCAAGGTATGAATGCTTGTTGGCAGATGCTTATGTGACTTGGAGGCGGTTTCGGATCCCAGTGTTTTTAATGTGATTGTAAGCCTGGGCGTGAAGATAGCATGTGCATTTGCAGACCGTTTCCTAAGACGACATGCGAAGATTTTAGAGTTGAATATTGAGGTGTAATGGTGAAGTCCAGGTGCAGTTTTCTTTTGTAGATTCTGAAAGGTGAGGATTGTTGTAACTTTGACATCTCTCAGAGGAAGAAGAAAAGCGTCGGAAGGAGGAGGAAGAGCAGCGGAGGCTGGAGGAGTTGGAGAGGCAGAAGGAAGAAGCGAAGCGTAGGCGTAAAGAGCGCGAGAAAGAAAAGCTGCTGCAGAAGAAGAAAGAGGGCAAGTTGTTGACTGGGAAGAAAAAGGAGGAGGCTCGACGATTGGCTATTATGCGTGAGCAGTTTGGGATTGTAGCGGATCAGGACAGCCCCACAGGGGAAGAGGCACCTGCTCCTAGGAAACCCAAGTATGAAACAAAGAAAAAGCGCAAGCCAGCTGGTCAAACAAGTGCTGTTCCGGCAGAGGGTGAGATGGCAGAGCCAGCAGTGCAGGAACCAGAACCAGAACCGGAGCCGGAGCCGGAGCCGGAGCCAGAGCCTGAGCCTGAGCCTGAGCCGGAGCCAGTTCCGGAACCTGAACCAGCAGCTCCGATGGAGGTGGGGTGGTCTGGTGCAATTTGTTGTTAATAAGTGGAGGCTCTACTCGTTTACGTGGTGCATTGACTTGCTTGTAAATTCCTCTCGTCTTTTGTAGGGAGATTCAGGGAGATGGGTTTGCTTATGAGGAGCAAGGGTTTTTGTATGCTCAACTTATTTCTGGCGTAGCTGTGTGATATGCTGCTGACGTTGGATATCTGTAGTGCGAAGATGAGGTGGAAGTGGGAGTTTTTTGGCTCCCGGTCTCAGTCATCGTACGTGCTTTTGGCTGGTTTTGACTGGGGTTTTGACACTTGTTCAGGTGGAGGAGGAGGAAGAAGACTGGGATGCCAAGAGCTTTGAGGAGGTTAACCTTCCTGCAATAAAGAGTGCATTTGCTGAAGAAGAAGCTGACGACGGGCCAGTAAAAGCTGGACAGGTTACAGTTCCTCCTCCAAGTGTCCCTACAGCTGCTACCAAGCCCTCTTCTCCAAAGAAGAAACCTGCACCTCCTTCGAAATCACAGGCGAAGGTTGTTGAAAGTGAGGAGGATGAGGAGGAGGATGATGACGATGAAGACAGTGAGGACGATGTGGACGTGAAGAAACGCCAGCAGGCGAAGGTGAGAAGAGAGGCGCGAAGGGTAGAAGCTCTGAAGAAGAGAAGCGCAGAGGATCTAAGGTCACCAATATGCTGTATCTTGGGCCACGTCGATACAGGTATGGAATGGGTGACCTGATTAGCCTCAATAGGCAGACGCTTTTTATTATTTATTATTTTTTTTACAGCGAACGAGCAGTACGCTGCATAATGTTATGTTCGCGTGCTTCTCCTGGTGTTTTGGTTCCTATGAGTGTTGGCTTCCAAGTTTTCAAAGTTGACAGGCTTCCGAATTACATGCCCAAGTGTAGTTTCTTATTTGCTGTTGTAGGGGATGATGTGCATTCATCATGACCAGGCGTACGATGAAATGATGGGATTTTGTTGTGATTTCGTGCAGGCAAGACGAAGCTGCTGGATTGTATTCGACGAACAAACGTGCAAGAGGGAGAAGCTGGTGGTATTACACAACAGATAGGAGCTACATATTTCCCGATGGAGAACATTAGGGAGAGAACAAAAGAGCTCAAATCGGATGCTAAACTGAGGGTTCCTGGTCTTCTTGTTATAGATACACCAGGCCACGAGTCTTTTACCAATCTAAGGGCCCGGGGTTCCAGTCTCTGTGATATAGCCATTCTGGTCATTGATATCATGCACGGGTTGGAGCCACAAACCATTGAGTCGCTCAATCTTCTCAAATCACGACATACCCCTTTCGTGGTCGCCTTGAACAAGGTAAGATTTGGTGTTGTGTAATATTGTTCGAGTAGTCACTCACCTTTTCTCCATGTCATGGGTGTCCACGATTGTTAGTTCGTCGTACGAAACCCTATATAGGGCCAGGGATCAAGTTCTGCCGTTCACTTTGCTACCGATGTTGCTTTTTTGGTTATCTGGTCAGGTGGTTGGAGAACAACGAATTAATTTGGTGGTTGTTGTCGTGAACAGGTGGACAGGTTATATGGGTGGAAGAGTTGCCCCAATGCACCTATTAGGAATGCGTTGAAGTTGCAATCCAAGGATGTGATTGGAGAATTCGAACAACGTGTGGCATTTGTAAGTTAAATATATAGCGGTAACAGTTACTTCACTAGGTTTTGGTTTTGTTTGATGAGGGAGGCTCGTCTGGTTGATTGAAGAGCTAGAAGTGAGTATCGAATGTATCAGAAGTTCGTGAGGTTGATTGTAGTCCTCGTATTCCAGCGCTTTAGGATGCCTGATCGCAAGGAGTGACGATTATGTGATGTTGATGCGTTGATATGCTTGGAAGGGAAGAGTGATTGTATCGATGTTCCTTCTAGTGGCCTCTGGTGGTGGCTTCTGTTTGGACCAAAGAGTTGAAGGCCAACACAATTTCTGCTGTCGTGAAGGAATGTCACCGACTTGTGAACGCATGTCTGTTTAGGTCATCACGCAACTGAAGGAGCAGGGATTGAATTCTGAGCTGTACTACAAGAATAAAGAACTCCGGAAATTCATCAGCATCATCCCCACCTCTGCAATAAGGTGGATCTTTTGTAACCATGGGCTACGAATTCATTATTTAAAATGTTGTGCAGTTCCTGCTTGGTGTGCATTGTTGTTGTGGTTTTTGAATTTCTGGACACGTTAAAGTAATAGACAACCAGCTTTCTCAAGTTCCGAGGCCTGTTTTAAATTTAACTTCGTTGTGTGGCAGTGGGGAGGGTGTCCCAGATATTTTGATGCTGTTAGTCCAGCTGACGCAGAAGTTGATGGAGGAGAAGTTGATGTACATCAGCGAAGTACAGGTGAGTGAAGTTCTAAAGTATACGTACGAGTTGTAGGTGCAAGAACGCGAATATTTCCTACCGCTGCAGATATTATTTTCCAGACGTGGTTGTTGGTGGGCCAGTAACTAAGTTCAATTGGCATGGTTCCTATCGCTTTGTTGGAAGTATTCATTTTCAATTATGTACTTTCTCTGGGGTATCTCATTTCTTGAAAATCAGGATCGTTAATGATTTCCGATGGTCATATGTGTCTGGGCACATGTTTGCTGCAATACGCTTGACAGCGTGGCCATAGGTAGCCATGTGATACGGGTACTGCATGTCTCTCAGACGTGTAGCCAGTTCCCTGGCTGCGTATTTCTTATTAATCCGGAGTGGTTGATGTGGTATGCAGGCAACAGTTTTGGAGGTGAAGGTGGTTGAGGGATTGGGGACAACTATCGATGTGGTGTTGGTGAATGGTGTACTTCACGAAGGCGATCAAATAGTTGTCTGCGGCATGCAGGTTCGTTTACCTGTCGCCGTTTTTAAATGCCCGGTTTTACTGGAGATGGGTTTCCATTTTTGTTTATTCATTTATTTATTCATTTTTGCATGCTTTGTAATCATCTGAGTCGTGTCTCGACTCAAAATCGTGCGTATTTAGCAATCTTTTTCTTGTGAGTCATTTGTGTGGGATGGTGCATGAAGATTTGTGGTTTTTGTTACGGTATAGTTGATGCGACCTCAGCAGCCTGTGATCTGGCTTGGTTTGCTGTCTGGTGTGTTCAGGGCCCTATTGTAACAAATATCCGAGCACTGTTGACTCCACATCCCATGAAAGAGCTTCGTGTGAAGGTTAGAATTTGCCTCTCCTTTTTAGTGGCTCTTTTATGAAGCTTAGACACGATTGCTAGTTGAAACGGGCTTCAAATGGGATACGATGTTTCTATTCAGCGGTGTACCGTTAGCTCTAGCTATCAGGATGAGTTGATGGGTGGGGTTTGCGGGTGTTTGGATATGGTCGATTTACAAATCGATATGTTAGGATGTGATAACTCAGACAGGCATTGAATAGTCTATATTTTCTGGTTTATATATGATGCGTTTGTCAGCGTATTTGCTTACTTGGTGCGTGGCGCAGGGAACATACCAACACCACAAAGAGTTGAAGGCAGCCCAGGGCATCAAGATTACAGCACAGGTAAGCATGGTTTTTAGTGTGTACAGTGGTGGCGCGTGAGTGAGTTGGGGCAGGTTGTTTCCTCCAGAGAGAAAGCAGTGTACTTCAGGATCACAGCGGTTATACCTTGTACATATCCTGAAGCAGTATTCATGTGAATGCCGCTGGACTCAGACCACATCGCAACTTCTGTTTTATGAAGCCTAAGTTTGGACGTAGCGAGTGGTTTATTTGAGTTACAGTTTGTTCCGCTCACATGGGATATCTTTGTTTCAGGGGTTGGAGCATGCGATTGCTGGTACCCAACTGTATGTTGTGGGCCCTGAGGATGACGTTGAGGATATGAAGGATGAAGCAATGCAAGATATGAGGAATGTGATGAGCAGGATTGACAAAAGCGGCGAGGGTGTATGCGTGCAAGCCTCTACACTTGGATCATTGGAGGCCCTACTGGAGTTCTTGAAGAGCCCGGCTGTTAAGATTCCCGTTAGTGGCATCAGCATTGGTCCGGTGCACAAAAAAGATGTTATGCGTGCTAGCGTCATGTTGGAAAGAAAGCGCAAGGAATTTGCAACAATTTTGGCTTTTGATGTGAAGGTATGGCTCAGCTTGTGTAGTTACGGTGGTTTCAGTTATTGGTAGGGCTGTTTCGAAGGCTCGTCATAGAGCTATGGTTTGACTGCAACGTGAAGCCTGTGTAACATCAATCTTGCGTGGACACGTATCTGACTTGTTGTGATATCGCATGTGAGCGTATCATTCATACCCACGTTTTGTATGGTCTTCAATCTTGTTCCAGTCGCCATAATTTCGACTGAGTTTCCGTATTGTGACGCGATGTTGCAGGTAACTGCGGAGGCCAAAGAGTTGGCAGAAGAGGTGGGCGTCCGGATTTTTACGGCAGATATTATATACCATCTTTTTGACCAGTTCACAGCATACATGAATTCTGTGAAGGAAGAGAAGCGAAAGGAAGCCTCGGAGGAAGCTGTGTTTCCTTGTGTGATGAAAATCTTGCCTCAGTGCGTCTTCAATAAGAAAGATCCAATTGTGGTTGGAGTTGATATACTGGAGGGTGTTGCCAAGGTAAGTGCGGACGCGTAGACCATGCGCCAAACCTCCTTTTGGCAGGATTGATTTTCCAAGGCTGCAGATTATAGGATTCTGCGTCCTTGATCGCCTTTGTCGCGGTGTGTGCGCCTCCTCATTGTATGGACACATTGTGTGCAGGTCGGAACTCCCCTTTGTATTCCTTCAAGGGATGGCATTGACATTGGCAAGATTGCCTCCATGGAAATCAATCACAAGGTTGTGGATACTGCGAAGAAGGGCCAGACGGTTGCAATGAAGGTAAGTGGGGCAAATGTGAAAAAAGCTCATGCGGATTGTTTTCAGGCTCTGTAGATAGGAGTGGAAATTGCGTTCCTGTATTCTTTCTTTCTTGCTTGCTTTTCTCCTTGTTTGTGTGTGGTGCCTTTAGTAAATGAGTTGCTTGCGAGCTTGTTACAGTAACTATGAAAACAGCGGCCGAGGGAAAGTGTGCATGATTGGATGGATAGTGCATCAAGTTGAGTCTGAGTTCGTTGAGTGGTTGTACAGATTGTTGGCACCAATGCCGAGGAGAATGCAAGGATGTTTGGTCGTCATTTCGACTTGGAAGACGAGCTTGTTAGTCGCATAACCCGGCGATCAATTGATCTTCTCAAGGAGAATTATCGGGTTAGTATAGACCCTAACCTGATCGTTGAGAATAAAGGCTTGTGGCATGCACAGCATTAAGTGTAGGATTGGTTATTTTTGTCCAGCTCTTGTTCGGGGAATCAGCTGCGGAAAATAGCAACCGAATGGGGGCTATATTTGGCACGCACGCTCTTGCACATTGGAGCGTTCGGCATTATCTATACTCGTTTTGCACTGGTGGCCTTTTTAGTGATCACGAGGAGAGCATATGTTGTGTAAACATGAGCTGTGGATTCGAGTCAGAGCTCTGAAGAGTTTTTTTGGAATGTGTGCAGGATGATCTTACTACGGAGGAGTGGAGACTGGTGGTGAAATTGAAGAAACTGTTTGAGATCCCGTAGAAGCACTTAAATCCGTGAAGTTAGTGGGTTGTATGGAGAAGTCGAGTTCCATGTTCTAGAGGTAGGAAATGAGAGTCGCCCTCTAAGAATTACCTTTGTGGTTCAAGAGCGCAGCATCCGCACCGCAAGGTGCTTTCCTCTAGTATGTACAATGCAGAGGCATTGCACTCACAAAGTCCCTGTGAAGGAACTTTGTGGCATAGATAGGAATTTGAGGTCGAGAAATGAGGATTTTAGGCTTTTTGTAAGCTGTGTTTGCGGAATAATCTTGCCGCCAAGATACTTGATAAATATCAAAAGCTGTTCCGAAGAGGATCTGCTCATCTTGAACGCCCGACTTATGTTTCCACATTTCTTGTTTTTCTCTTCAAGCAAATGTACCTATCATAGTGCAACATTCTCACTAAACATTACTCTTTAATGCGCCCTTTTCTTACACACCATTTTAAATATATTTTAAATGCATATCCCTGGCACCTGGCAGGTTTGAATGTAATTTAGCCTAGCATGTGTTGCAATCATCCACAGGATTTTGACAGAAATCATTCTATGTAAACTCTAAAACATTTTACATAGAATGATTTCTGTCAAAATCCTAAACACATGTTCATGTAACTACATGTAATTACATTTTTATACAATTACATGTATAAGTCTTTGTTCATACAATTACATGTATAAGTAATTACATTTTTAAACAAGATTATTCCGCAAACACAGCTTACAATTACATGTATAAGTCATATAGGAATAATCTTGTTTAAAAATGTGTTTGCGGAATAATCTTGTTTAAAAATGTAATTACTTATACATGTAATTGTATGAACAAAGACTTATACATGTAATTGTATAAAAATGTAATTACATGTAGTTACATGAACATGTGTTTAGGATTTGACAGAAATCATTCTATGTAAAATGTTTTGAGTTTACATAGAATGGTTCTATCCTTGTGGATGTTTCTGGCACACAAACAATCAAATATAATTAAGTCATTATATATATTTAAAATATTAAAAAAAAGGAGCACGATAAAATGTGTTTAGTGAAGAATGTTGCTTTGGGATCGGAGTGAAGGACCCCACCTTCACCTCCAAAACTGTTGCCTGCATACCACATCAACCACTCCGGATTAATAAGAAATACGCAGCCAGGGAACTGGCTACACGTCTGAGAGACATGCAGTACCCGTATCACATGGCTACCTATGGCCACGCTGTCAAGCGTATTGCAGCAAACATGTGCCCAGACACATATGACCATCGGAAATCATTAACGATCCTGATTTTCAAGAAATGAGATACCCCAGAGAAAGTACATAATTGAAAATGAATACTTCCAACAAAGCGATAGGAACCATGCCAATTGAACTTAGTTACTGGCCCACCAACAACCACGTCTGGAAAATAATATCTGCAGCGGTAGGAAATATTCGCGTTCTTGCACCTACAACTCGTACGTATACTTTAGAACTTCACTCACCTGTACTTCGCTGATGTACATCAACTTCTCCTCCATCAACTTCTGCGTCAGCTGGACTAACAGCATCAAAATATCTGGGACACCCTCCCCACTGCCACACAACGAAGTTAAATTTAAAACAGGCCTCGGAACTTGAGAAAGCTGGTTGTCTATTACTTTAACGTGTCCAGAAATTCAAAAACCACAACAACAATGCACACCAAGCAGGAACTGCACAACATTTTAAATAATGAATTCGTAGCCCATGGTTACAAAAGATCCACCTTATTGCAGAGGTGGGGATGATGCTGATGAATTTCCGGAGTTCTTTATTCTTGTAGTACAGCTCAGAATTCAATCCCTGCTCCTTCAGTTGCGTGATGACCTAAACAGACATGCGTTCACAAGTCGGTGACATTCCTTCACGACAGCAGAAATTGTGTTGGCCTTCAACTCTTTGGTCCAAACAAAAGCCACCACCAGAGGCCACTAGAAGGAACATCGATACAATCACTCTTCCCTTCCAAGCATATCAACGCATCAACATCACATAATCGTCACTCCTTGCGATCAGGCATCCTAAAGCGCTGGAATACGAGGACTACAATCAACCTCACGAACTTCTGATACATTCGATACTCACTTCTAGCTCTTCAATCAACCAGACGAGCCTCCCTCATCAAACAAAACCAAAACCTAGTGAAGTAACTGTTACCGCTATATATTTAACTTACAAATGCCACACGTTGTTCGAATTCTCCAATCACATCCTTGGATTGCAACTTCAACGCATTCCTAATAGGTGCATTGGGGCAACTCTTCCACCCATATAACCTGTCCACCTGTTCACGACAACAACCACCAAATTAATTCGTTGTTCTCCAACCACCTGACCAGATAACCAAAAAAGCAACATCGGTAGCAAAGTGAACGGCAGAACTTGATCCCTGGCCCTATATAGGGTTTCGTACGACGAACTAACAATCGTGGACACCCATGACATGGAGAAAAGGTGAGTGACTACTCGAACAATATTACACAACACCAAATCTTACCTTGTTCAAGGCGACCACGAAAGGGGTATGTCGTGATTTGAGAAGATTGAGCGACTCAATGGTTTGTGGCTCCAACCCGTGCATGATATCAATGACCAGAATGGCTATATCACAGAGACTGGAACCCCGGGCCCTTAGATTGGTAAAAGACTCGTGGCCTGGTGTATCTATAACAAGAAGACCAGGAACCCTCAGTTTAGCATCCGATTTGAGCTCTTTTGTTCTCTCCCTAATGTTCTCCATCGGGAAATATGTAGCTCCTATCTGTTGTGTAATACCACCAGCTTCTCCCTCTTGCACGTTTGTTCGTCGAATACAATCCAGCAGCTTCGTCTTGCCTGCACGAAATCACAACAAAATCCCATCATTTCATCGTACGCCTGGTCATGATGAATGCACATCATCCCCTACAACAGCAAATAAGAAACTACACTTGGGCATGTAATTCGGAAGCCTGTCAACTTTGAAAACTTGGAAGCCAACACTCATAGGAACCAAAACACCAGGAGAAGCACGCGAACATAACATTATGCAGCGTACTGCTCGTTCGCTGTAAAAAAAATAATAAATAATAAAAAGCGTCTGCCTATTGAGGCTAATCAGGTCACCCATTCCATACCTGTATCGACGTGGCCCAAGATACAGCATATTGGTGACCTTAGATCCTCTGCGCTTCTCTTCTTCAGAGCTTCTACCCTTCGCGCCTCTCTTCTCACCTTCGCCTGCTGGCGTTTCTTCACGTCCACATCGTCCTCACTGTCTTCATCGTCATCATCCTCCTCCTCATCCTCCTCACTTTCAACAACCTTCGCCTGTGATTTCGAAGGAGGTGCAGGTTTCTTCTTTGGAGAAGAGGGCTTGGTAGCAGCTGTAGGGACACTTGGAGGAGGAACTGTAACCTGTCCAGCTTTTACTGGCCCGTCGTCAGCTTCTTCTTCAGCAAATGCACTCTTTATTGCAGGAAGGTTAACCTCCTCAAAGCTCTTGGCATCCCAGTCTTCTTCCTCCTCCTCCACCTGAACAAGTGTCAAAACCCCAGTCAAAACCAGCCAAAAGCACGTACGATGACTGAGACCGGGAGCCAAAAAACTCCCACTTCCACCTCATCTTCGCACTACAGATATCCAACGTCAGCAGCATATCACACAGCTACGCCAGAAATAAGTTGAGCATACAAAAACCCTTGCTCCTCATAAGCAAACCCATCTCCCTGAATCTCCCTACAAAAGACGAGAGGAATTTACAAGCAAGTCAATGCACCACGTAAACGAGTAGAGCCTCCACTTATTAACAACAAATTGCACCAGACCACCCCACCTCCATCGGAGCTGCTGGTTCAGGTTCCGGAACTGGCTCCGGCTCAGGCTCAGGCTCAGGCTCTGGCTCCGGCTCCGGCTCCGGCTCCGGCTCCGGTTCCTGCACTGCTGGCTCTGCCATCTCACCCTCTGCCGGAACAGCACTTGTTTGACCAGCTGGCTTGCGCTTTTTCTTTGTTTCATACTTGGGTTTCCTAGGAGCAGGTGCCTCTTCCCCTGTGGGGCTGTCCTGATCCGCTACAATCCCAAACTGCTCACGCATAATAGCCAATCGTCGAGCCTCCTCCTTTTTCTTCCCAGTCAACAACTTGCCCTCTTTCTTCTTCTGCAGCAGCTTTTCTTTCTCGCGCTCTTTACGCCTACGCTTCGCTTCTTCCTTCTGCCTCTCCAACTCCTCCAGCCTCCGCTGCTCTTCCTCCTCCTTCCGACGCTTTTCTTCTTCCTCTGAGAGATGTCAAAGTTACAACAATCCTCACCTTTCAGAATCTACAAAAGAAAACTGCACCTGGACTTCACCATTACACCTCAATATTCAACTCTAAAATCTTCGCATGTCGTCTTAGGAAACGGTCTGCAAATGCACATGCTATCTTCACGCCCAGGCTTACAATCACATTAAAAACACTGGGATCCGAAACCGCCTCCAAGTCACATAAGCATCTGCCAACAAGCATTCATACCTTGAAGCCTCTTCTCTTCAGCCTCTTTCATCCGGGCCAGCCGCTCTTGCATCTCTCGCACATGTTTTGGTACCTTCTTGTCAGCAGCCTTGCTCTTAGCTTCATCTGCTTTTACTGGAGCTTTCTTCTCCTCGACTGCTACTTCCTCTGCAGGTTTATCAACTGTAGTGCAAAATGGTTAACACCAATAACCAACTGATGTCCCCGCCCTTGGACCACGCGCGGAACCAATCTTAAAAGAGGAATGAAAACCTTATAAAAGCAAACAAACAAACAAACCACGCACACAAAAGTTCAAAAACAAAAAGCAAAGCCTATAGGTTCTCAAAGTACCTGCTCCAGCCTTTGCAGCCTTTTCCTTCTCTTTCTTTTTTTTCTTCTTTTTCGAAGCTGCCGATTCTACCATCTCTTCTGCTTCAGGAGGAGCACCTCCAGCAGCTGTCGGTTCGTCCTCTGCAAGTGGCGCAGATGATGCAGGAGGAGCAGGCGCAGCAGCCTCCGGGACAGACAAAGCAGGGGGGGCAGGTTTGCTTGGGCCTTCCAATTCCGCAAGAATGGCATCAAGATCTTCTTCTTCTTGAACGGTTCGTCCGCTCTTTTTCCCCTTCTTCTTCTGTTTGCCCTTGGGTTCTGCAGGAACTGTGGCTGGTTCTGCAGGAACTGTGGCTGGTTCTGCAGGAACCGTGGCTGGTGCTGCAGCTGCATCGAAAGAAGGACCGTCAAAAAGTTAAATTGAACTAAAATCAACAGAATCCCAGCTTTTGCAGGTCAAGGATGTATAAAGCGAACTCATGATGTCAGTAGACGAATTGCTCGGCCGTGAGCACCATCTATTAACCGATGATTCAATGCAGGCACGTGCATTAATTTAACAGAAGCTTGTGGCACCATGAGCCAAAACGGAAGCGTGGAACTTAAGGACTAATCCAACAACCGATTCGTTCTACTAATCTCCTAGAATCGGGATAGCTGGCCGGAACTCACACACAGCAAGACAATAGTGATCGCAATATGATTCGGTCCCATGAGCAAGCAATTACCTTCGGTTATCGTGTGTCCTCCCAGCTCTTCAATTAGAGCATCGATGTCCTCGTCATCTTTCGAGGCCTTCTTGTCCTTCTTCCCTTTCTTCCCTTTCTTCTTGCCAGCAAACATGAGGGTCTCCTCTTCCCCGCCTTCGTCCTTTTCTGCTTCATCAACAGCGGGTACGACTGGGCTGGCCGAGGCAGTTTCACCATCGGACATGTCGTCCAGCATATTAAAAGCCGTTTTCTTTGCTCCTCCCTTCTTGCTGCTCTTCTTAGCAGCAGACGAATCAATAGCGGCTTGGGCTTCCACTTCAGCTTCCGCTCCAGGATCGAGAATGGGATAATCATCATCCATGGAGGCCTTCTTGTCCTTCTTCCCTTTCTTCCCTTTCTTCTTGCCAGCAAACGTGATAGTCTCCTCTTCCTCGGCTTCGTCCACATCAGGAACGACTGGGCTCACTGAAGCCACTTCACCATCGGAAGCATCTTCATCCAACATACTAAACCCCCCCTTCTTCGCTCCTCCCTTCTTCTTATTCCTCTTAGCAGACGACAGATCGGCAGCTTCTTCAACTTCTTCAGCTTTGGCTTCTGCTTCAGGATCGAGAATGGGATAATCATCATCCATGGAGGCCTTCTTGTCCTTCTTCCCTTTCTTCCCTTTCTTCTTGCCAGCAAACGTGATAGTCTCCTCCTCCTCGGCTTCGTCCACAGCAGGAACGACTGGGCTCGCTGAAGCAACTTCGTCGTCGGACATGTCCTCGTCTAATAAACTAAACGCCCCTTTCATTGCTCCCCCCTTCTTCTTGTTCTTCGTCTTGGCGGCAGGAATATCCATGGCTTCTTCAACTACAGCTTCGGCTTCGGGATCGAGAATAGGATAATCATCATCCATAGAGGCCTTCTTGTCTTTCTTCCCCTTCTTCCCTTTCTTCCTGCCCGCAAACATTACAGAATCCTCTTCACCCGCTTCATCGTTTTCTACTTCCGCTGGGTTCACCGAAGCAGCTTCACTATCAGACACTTCCTCATCCAACACACTAAATCCCCCTTTCTTTGTTCCGCCTTTCTTCTTGTTCTTCTTCTTAGCAGCCGATGGATCCATGGCTTCGTCAGTTTCAGCACTTCCCACAGAAGGTGCTGCGCCATCTATTGCATCGAAGTCGTCATCCTCATCGAGTCGACCACCCTTCTTCCCCTTCTTCTTCTGCTGCTTTCTGTGATATATATACACGAGTCAAACAAAGGCGATTTTCAGATTATGCCTTTAAGTGGCAGAAAGGCCATTCCTAACCCAACTCCCTGCTTATGGTCGAGCCACTGGCACGAACCACCCCAAAGATAGCCGCATTCTGAACCCTAAAGCGAACTAGAATTGAGCAAGATGATCGCCAATTGAAGACAAATCAACATCAGTTTCATGCAAAAGCTACTCGTCCGCGTCAGGCTCCACGATGTCGACGCTATTTGCGAGACTCGTCGAAAAATCTATTGATTGAAACTAGCAACCGCAGACTCAAGAACTTTTCGTGCTACTTTTGTGCTTTCCGGACGACTATTAGGACACACCAAAATCCGAGAACGAGCACAGGTCCACAAACACGACACCGCTAATTTGCTTCACAAGACCCTCTACGCCCTGGAATCCACATGTAGTGCCATTCGACCGTGCAATGGGTGCGTATCGGCGTATAACCAGGCACCTCCGCAAACCCATTGCCGGCTGTCCCATCGAACAACGAAAACATCACGTGGTGCAGAACCCCGTCTCGTTGAGCAAACCCAGATGACTAATGCGGGAATCCCACCTCCAACCAATTTCTCTCACAGAAAAATAATTAGGAACCCTCCAGATTCAGGCAATCCTGGAAACGAACCTGTTCTGAGCTGCTCCGTTGACGCGGGATTCGTCCTCCAGCTCCTTGTCGATGGCCCGAGAGCCCGATTTCCCAGCACGCGACATGGCCGACCTGGTATGCAAATCAGACCAAGCTGAAAAGAGCGCAAAGCGCACCTGCCTCACACAATCATAACATGCGGAAAACACAGAAGGAAAGAACCGGAAATAGGGAACAGGGCGCCAGGCACTGCAGCCAGATCCGTGACGCGCAAGGGAAAGGAAGGGAGTCGGTGCGAGAGGCCAATTGGGCCTAAGCTTGAAAACTAACTAACTAGACTCCACCAGTGCCGAGAGCAGCAGCAGGGAGGAGGAACAAACCTAGAGCCAGGAAGACAGATCTCCAAACCCTAAAAACTGGTTTTGAGCAACCAGCTGATTCCTCTCAAAAAGTGAAAGGCGCAGGCCAATATACTTTTATCTAGGGCCCTCCCGCTTTCCGCGCCGCGGAGGCGGATGTGGATGTCGACGTCTCCACTCCCCTCCCTCATCCGTCCAGAGGGTGCCCATTATTCATCCATATCCCCCTTCATTCATCCACACATCCATCCATCTGTCCACCACCATCCCCTTTCCTGTTTGTTGTGTTGTGTATGTTTCTTGTTTTTCTAGTTTCCTTTCTTTTGTGTCAATTCACGATTTTATTCTTTGGTTTTTTAGATAATATTAGCGATAAATCAGAATTAACAGATCAAATTTAATGTACGCAAATTTTGCATATGAAATAATTTGTTGATTTTATTGTGTTGCAATTTATTGATAATGTGTGATTTATGTCATCTCAATTTACTCTTTTTTTGTGCACTTGGAAG